>PVKZ01004870.1:0-67351 GCA_004027375.1 Macroglossus sobrinus
CTGAAGGACCTTTTTTCCCCCACTCACCCAGAAAGGGGTCGTGAAAGGTAAACCGACTTAGTCCTGTGTTTAGATTTTGAACATCTGTTAGGTTTGGACCAGCTAAAACCCACTGAATAGCAGCTGGCTCCAGTTTTGTATTTTATACAATGCCAAAGATACTGTTAGTGGGTTTACTAAAGGGTTCAATTAACTGAAGCAAATACTTAGCATCATTGGGGAGATAATTACTCAAAATATACATCCTGAAATGTATGAAATTAACCAATAATACAAATCCAAGAAAATATTCTTATTAAAGTAGAAACTAAGTTGGGGATAATGGAACTAAACAGCATCTCAAACTTGCCTTTCATTATTAGACTGGTTTCATGGTGGAAGCACCCATTGCTAGGTTGTTTTTAGAAGAAATAAACACTTCAAAGACAATAATCCTAACAATAATTGTGACATTCTCTTAGACTAATCACCTTTAAATGAAACCGGTGAGACGAAATAATTAAATGTTGCCAAAGCTTCCCCCTTATTAAGGTGACCAACGCATTGCCGTTTGCCTGGGAATGTCCTGGTTTTAGCACTGGAGTTCCCATGTCCCATAAACGCTTCAGTGCTGAGCACACCAGGACAGTTTGTCACCCTACTGCTAATAAACAAGAGTAATGGTTAACTGAGCAAGCACCTCAGCAAAAGCTATATTCAAAGAAGAATCTTATGAGGTGAAAAGAGCCAAGGGATGAGTCTAAAACGAGGCTATCGGGCTGAAGATCAAAGTTCACTTTTCAGGCACACTCACACTGGTGACCACTGGCTTCTCACTGACCACTCCATGTTCTACCTTGGCTCCCTTGTCCCTATGCCAGGGCTCAGCTATGGGCCCTCTCTTTCTATCCATGATCACCTCCCAGGTGGTCCTATCCAGTCCATGGCTTTAAGTGCCACATCAAAGCTGAGGACACCAAACCTCTTTCTCTAGTTTTTACATCTCCCCAGGTCCATATACTCAAAAAGTGACATAGCATCCCCACTTGAGGTCTAACTGACATTTTAACTCAACATGTATTAGTTTGCTGGGGCTGCGATAACACAGTACCACGGAATGGTGGCTTTAAACCACAGGTATTTATTCTCCCATAATTCTGGAGGCTAGAAGTCTGAGATCAAAGTATAGGCAGAGTTTTTCTCCTAAGGCCTCTCTCCTTGGCTTGTAGGTGGCTGTCTTCACCTCATCATCCCTCTGTGTGTGTCCATGTCCTAAGCTCTTTATATGAGGACATGAGTATTGGATTAGGGCCCACCTTAATGATCTCATTTTAACTTAATCTTTAAAGACCCTATCTCTGAATACAGTCTCATTCTGAGGTACTGGGGGTTAAAACTTTGACATATGAATTTTTTGTGAACACAATTCAACACATAATACAGAACTTTGATCCACAAACCTCACCCCTACGACATACCCTTAAGATACCTCTAAGTTTCTCAGCTCAGAATAAAAGACATCACCATGCACCAAAGAGTTTTTGCTAGACACAAAACCCAGGAATCATTCCCAAGTGCCCTTTCTCTCCTGCTTTCCCCCTCTTTTAAGCCATCAGTACATCACATTGCCTTTCCTCCACCTCACTACCCATTTCAAGCTACCATCACATCTTGGGTTACAACAAAACCTGACAAGTCTCCCTGCTTTGGCTCCTACCGCCTACAATCCATTGTTAGCAAAAGCAAACATTTTTAAAATATAAAAAAGGATATGCCACTTCCCTGCATAAAGCTCATCAAGAGCTTTCCATTCCTCTTAGAAAAAGTCCAAACGCATTGCCCTGGCCTCCAGCCCCTGTGGACCTGGTCAGCCTCACCTTAACCATTTCCCCTTTGGCTGCTAAACCAAACACACTTACACACTGACCCCTCTGTTCCAAACACACCTCAGCTCATCTCCAAGCTTTTTTACTAGCTGTTCCTTCTGCCTGGAACACTCTTTCCCCGGCTGTCCTTGTGACTTGTTCCCTCTTGTTATTCATAATTTAGTTTAAATCCTATTTCTTCAAAAAGGTTTTCCCTGTCCATCCAACAAAGTGTGGTCCTACCATCATTCTACTTTATATGAGTGGTTATATAATTCTACTTATTTAGAATTCTATTGCTAATTTCCTATAATTCTATTCTAATTCTATTTTCTTGAGAGTAGAAAAAAATGCCTGTTTATTGCACTCTCATATTTCTAAGACCTAAAAGAGTGGATGGCACAGAGTAGGTACTTGGTAAATACTTGCTATTTCTATTGAAAAAAATTAGTCACATGTCCAAGGCTACTCTTTCTCCAGCGTTATGTAGGGAAAGACATATTAGACATAAGAATTACTTCTCGAGTGACTTCTGAGAAATACAATCACAGCCCTGAAAACATAGGCACAGTGAGGAGTCACAGATATGCAAGGATTTGAGGATACTGGCAATTCCCAGATAGCTAACCTAAGCTATAGTCTTAACTTACCTAAGTCATAGTTCACCTAAGTCCTATAGTCTAAGATATCACAAGACTACAAGTTAAGGACCAAAAAGAAACTAGGATGGAAGGGGGAAAAATGGAGAAAGATAACAACATTAGTTTATTCACTGCATCTAACGTTCATACCACACATGCTAGTTTGTATTTTCCACCTACTATAGCATTCATCTGCACAGTAGACCTGTGATCCAGGGCTTTTAGTCACAACCAGGGGCCCCCCACAGCAGGTTGGAACCCTGAGGGTGCTTAAGTGCAAAGTTATTCTATTATCTCTTGCTGTTGTGTTTATGCCCTCTGTAGCTCATCAGAAAAAGATGTTTATTCTAGATCTCTTCTTCATGATAAGGTGGACACACAGAGAAACTATTTCAACAGAAGTTGAGTAGGTCATGAAGACCAAGGCCAGGAGTTCCAGATGCCTACATGAGGCTGGATGTAGCTTATTTGTTAGCACCCATGCTCTGGCAATAATCAATAATCTCTTATCTTGGATGCTCATCAACTTATCCTATCATTTTTGCCCCCCAAAAAAATTTAGTCCTACTCTCTGACCCAATAGCATCTGCCTGATAACCGAAGAAAACAGTCAGCAGCCCTGACAGGTACACAGGTCATTATTTCCAAATTTGAAATTATGACATAATGAAGCTTCACCCTAGCTCTTTCTTCTTTCCCTGGACTCTCCCACCTTACTCCTCAACCAACATAATTCAGAATTCAATGCAAAGGCAGGACCACAGAACAGGCCATACACTGCACAGTTAACATGATATAAATGGTGCTTTCTGCACAGCCATGTGCAGTACCCCTGGCAAAGGCATGTGAGATAGTAAAATAAGTACAGTCTGTGCTTGGGGTATGAGTCATAGGAGGGGGATGAATACATCTAAGAATATTTGCATTAGGACAAGGTCAGAAGAAGACTGAGGATGAAAAAGAAGACTGAAATGACCTCTATTTGTCCTTCCAGGTCCCTGAAGACTGATCTCCATGTACTAAATTTACTGGACTCTATTGCTTTCTGGATTCTAGATGGGTTCAGGCAACAGGAAGTACAACAGAAGACTGGAAGTCAAGATGAAAGAGAGATTGAGGTATTTATCCTTCTAATTCTTCCCCACCTAATTACAGTTTGACTGGTTCATTCATCTACCCAAGGCCTTGGATCCTATCAGGCCTCCTTTTCCTACAACTACTACTTTTTCTGCTTTCAGGAACTATTTCTCCCATTACCCTTTTAGGCCTGAAGATTTTAACAGCTTCCAGCAGTTCCTGGCCATGGGGTGTTTTGCCATCCCTCAACTATTTCCCTTAACCGTGGTGACATCTTATAAATAATTCCTTAATTAAGCTCTCTTCAATCACCATTTTATACTTTCATCGACTTAGCCATCATTAATTGAGCAACTCTGTTAAGGCTTGTGTCATATACTCCAAAAGAAACAAAGATGAACAAAACTGGTCCTTCCCTGTAGGGAGTCTTCAGAGCACTTGAATGGTGTCGTGGGCATCTTTCTTCTACTTCTGACACCAGACCCTGTCCTTCCAACGAGAAATGATTCCAAAAGTTGGGTGTTAACCATCCACTCCTCCGACCCTGATATGAAGACGGCCACATGACTCAGGCCTCGCCAATCATGATATTCATCCCTCCACCACAGTGATTGGTTCAGGGATGGTCAAACAAACTAGACTTGGCTAATCATGATACTCACTCCCTTACCAGTGATTGGCCCACAGATCCAAGTCTGGCCAAGCACTCATGACTCCCCTACTTTAGTGATTGGCTCAGGGATGAGCATGTGACCCAGGACTGACTAATCCCCCTGTTGTAATTTTGTCAGGGTTCTGTAGAAGGATTTTCCTTTTTTTTCTAGGATTGCTAACTGTGAGGATGATGTATGCCTGGAGCTGCTGGCAGTCACTTGGACAGACCCTGCTGAAAATTAGATCGACACAGCTGAAAGCAGAGATGAGAGGTTGAAAGTGGGAGAAAGACAGATTCCTAACATTCTTTGAACACCTAAATCCAAATTGGTTTGAATTCCAGCCCTGGAATTTTGGGGTTGTTTGAGCTATTTTGCTCAATTTGATTAGGTATCTACCACTTGCAAATAAAATAGTACTGAGTGGTACAAATGGCCTGCCTTGCTAAATCTATGCTACACCAATATTTCAAGGCAATTCCATAACACAGTTACAAACCATATCTCTGGGGGCTTGGGGTGAGAGCAGGGAGAAAGAACATTCCAAACTACAATACACTTAAATGAGACAAGGATCTTGAATCTTAATTTGAAGGGCTTTCCCCTATATGTCTTAAAATTTAAATATATTAGTTTTAATATATGTAAATAGGATGAGATAGGGTCTTATCAAGAGACAACAGGTTCATATCAAATACAGAAATATAATTTAATGGTTAAGCTCATCTGAAATAAAACATGTACCCACACACATTAAAACCGGCATGTTCTCTTAAAACTGCAAGCATATTGAAAATAATAAAAAGGAATTACAGCAGGAATTCAGTAATTCAGATGAAGGTTTGCTGTATTAGTTTAAAAATCTACATTACAAAACAACTTTAAAGGAATGCAATCATAAAGCTTTTAAGAAAACACTAAAATTGGAGCAATTCCTGTAAGTACTTGAAAACAATTTGTTTTCTTAGAGTTTAATGTTCTCGAGTTGCACTCTTGATTTCAAAAAGTTATGTCCACAACTTCATTAGTACAAAATGCTAAACAAATACCAGCAATGTAAATTCTAGCCCAGAATCTATTTAAATAACCAAATTTTGAGTTGACATCAAGATTTTGTTCACATAATAATAAAATGAAATTGCTATATACCTATGTCAGTTCATGACACTTAGGCTGATGTCATTTTTTTAAAAATCAGAAATAGTAATCTCTCAAAAAGAAAAGTAAAAACTTATTTTGACTTTTTTATTTAGCATCCAGTAGAAAAAAAATTACACTTTTCTTAACTTAATGCAATGTAAAAATTTAGAAATAAAATCTAAATTATTTTTATATTTTCCTTTATCAAGAAATAGCATACATAGCACACTGAAGAAAAATGAACAAGCTTCATTCATATCAAAAAGAAAAAACAAATACATTACTAATTTCTTTCTTAAACAGGAGCTTTTCATAACTAAATTTGAGATTGAATAAATCACAAAATGTTGCTTCTAGATATTTTTATTAATGAGATATCAGGTTTTGAAAATCCCACGGAAACTATTTTACAATTTTAAAGACTCTAAGTCATTTTCATGAGATGTCTTGAAGAAGGTTTTTCAATGTTTCCCAAAAAAGTTTATTAAGGTTAAACCCAGCCCTGGAGTGCTTTGCCTTTGGGAGGTCAGTAAAAGAAAGCAAAGCTGGAGCTACAAGAGCATAGCTAGGAAATTGCCAAGAAAACTGTCAAAAAACACAAAAGCTTAAGGGACTGGAACAGATATTTTCACAGTCATGTTCATAGCAGCATTATTTACCATAACGAAAAGGTGAAAGCAACCCAAGTGTCCATCGACAAGTGAATAGGTAAACAAAATGTAGTATATGCATACAATGGACTATTATTAAGCCTTAAAAAGGAAAAAAGTTCAGACACATGCTACAATATGGATGAACCTTGAAGATACAATATTAATTGAAATAAGCTGGTCAAAAAAGGATACATACTATATAATTCCACTTATACAAGGTACCTATAGTAGTCTAATTCATAGAGACAGAAAGTAGAATGGTGATTGTTAGGAGCTGAGGAGAAGGGGAAATGAGAAGGTATTGTTAATGAGCACAGTTTCCGTTGGGGAATTGAAAAAGTTTTGGAGATGGACGGTGGTGATGATAGCATGATAATGTGAATGTACTTAACACCACTGAACTGTACACTTAAAATGGCTACAATGGTTAATTTTATGTTATGTATATTTTACTGTCAAAAAAGGAAAAATGCAAATGCTTATAGAGGCAGGCAGGCCTGTGGGTGAGGGAAGCAGGTCAGGGTTTGTGACTGCAGGATAAGAGGAGATTCCAGTGAATGTGTGTGTGTGTGTGTGTGTGTGTGTGTGTGTGTGTGTGTGTGTGTGTGTGTGTGTTCTCCCTAAGGAGAGCAGGCATTTCTCAGCTCACTGATGGATGCCATGTGCAAACGGAACCCAGTTTTATGGGCAGATATGATTTTTCAAGAGAAACCTTAAATCCATGTTTTTATAAGACATCTATTTTCTTTTTGAAGTTGATAAATTTTAAAAGTTTTTAAAACACTATAGGTCAAATAAAGCAGTAGTGCCCAACTTTTTCGGCACCATGGTTTCATGGAAGACAATTTTCCACAGACCAGGGGGTTGGAGGAGGGAAGGTTGGTTTCAAGATTATTCAAGTGCATTACATTTAGTGTGCACCTTATTTCCATTATTATTACATGGTAATATAAAACGAAATAATTATACAATTCACCATAATACACAATCAGATACCACTAAATGCAGCTGTACAACTGAGGTACATCAACTCACCACTGCAAAGCCTGCTACCAGATATAGCTTAACTGTCTTTTGCCACTCACTGATAGGGTTTTGATATGAGTCTGCAAGCAAATGATTTATTATAGTCTCTGTGCAACCAAACCTCTCTGCTAATGTTAATCTGTATTTACAGCCTCTCCCCAGTGCTAGCATCACCACCTCAGCTCCACCTCAGATCATGAGGAGTTAGATTCTCATAGGAATGCACAACCCAGATCCCTCATATGTGCAGTTCACAATAGGGTTTGCGCTCCTATGAGAATCTAATGCCTGATGATCTGAGGTGGAGCTGAGGCGGTGATGCTGCGCTGGGGGAGCAACCGCAAACACGGATGAAGCTTTGCTAGGTCGCCAGCCGCTCACCTCTTGCTGTACGGGCCAGTTCCTAACAGGCCATGGATCAGTACCAGTCCACGGCCTCAGGGGTTGGTGACTCCTGAAATAAAAGCCAGTATATAGCTTTTGATTTAGAAAGTGAACTGCATTCTCTTTCTGAGTCCTGAACAGCATCGGCTTCTGCAGAAGAATTATTTCCAGTCTGTGTGGCCAGCCCATGCCTTCACGAAGGAAGGCACAGAGTGCACGCACATTAAAACCTTGTTTTAGGAAGCTACAAACAAGTGGAAATGGGACGTTTTTCATGTGTGCTTAGCTTGGCTTTTCTGTATCTAAAATGAGAACCTTCAGATTTCATGCACATTTAAGAATAAAAAGTCCACTTACTGACCAGTTTAATAGATTCCCACATTAGTCTTAGAAAAGAAATGAACACTCCATTGAAGAAAAGGTGGATTACAGATGTGAGCAGCATTTATCTCAATCGCATGAAGAACAATTTATCAGTATTAACACCCCTAACTCCTGAAAATAGGGCTATGTGAGCCTGAATTTTAAAACTAAATCAATGTCTCAATTTTCTACCTCATGAAGTTAGAGAGCACGGGGTGATAACTTCAAAATAAAACATCTTAGAATAAACTAACGAGTCATTATTAAATAAATGCAATTCTAGAACAGAATGAATAGCTCTTAAAATTTGTTTTTTGTTTTTCAAAATAACTAATTTTATTTTGTTTGTGTTTAACTTATTATTCCTATTCTGTAGATGAAGCAAAGATTATCTTTAGTGTAAGAATGCAATTTGAATTGATTGCTAGGCACTAATATTCAATCCAATTTAGCAAATGTTTATCGAGCATCTTATATGCTCTGTATTGTAATGGGCATTGTGGATAATACTTAAGAATTCTGTCCATCCACTTTCTCCACTCAAACAACCTCGCTTATATCTCAAACAGGGCAACAGGAATAGCAAACATAAAACAACTGGAGGACAAGAGAGGGTATAATCTGCCCTGTAACTGCCCTTAGATTCCACCTGGTGGAAACGTTTTGTGTCATATCTTCAACTCTTGTTGAGAGTCATCTTATTAGGGAATAAGTGTGAGAGCTGGAAGAGACACCAAAAGGGCATTCAGGCATCTTCTGCCTTCGGTAGATAAGGATTTTATTTACATTACACAGATAAAGGATCTGAAGCTCAGCTAAGGGATTTGCCCAAAGGCACATAGTAAATGGGAGATGGATCGGAGCCCAGACTCCTGCTTCCAGGGCACGACCCCTCCTGCCCCAGTCCTCTGCCCATTGCATAGCTAGTAGCGAGTACCATTCGAGAAGCATTTAATGAGCATCTTCCTTCAGTGTGTCAGGCTCTGCCCAGTCGTACCAGATGTATGGAACTCAGCTTGTCACATTGTGCAAGTTTAAAGGCAAGAACAAGGGGGAGGAAAGAAAGAGGTGGGCGAGTTCTCTGTTTACAGCTTGGCCTCACAATGCTTGTGCCTTCAAGGGGTCACCACAGGTCTAAGGCCTGGTCTTTGGATCTGCATATTCAGGAATTTGATTTTATCGGTTCCATCAGGGATGATGAGACTCTAGGGAACTGGCTCACGCCAACCAAATGCTCAAGACACTGAGTGATAAACCAGAAGGCCAGTTTACTTATGCACAATGAGAAACGTATTTTTAGGTGGGCCAGGATATGCTTCTATTCTGCTTCAAAGCCCTTTTGGGGAAACTTCTTGCAAGAAGAGCTTCCTTAAAAAATGCAAACTCAGAGAAAGGAGCCTTGGTGAACTGGGCTCTATACAAACCACACAACTACTGACAAAATGCATACTATGTCTTCCTTTCATTGTTCACAAATGTGTTCAGTCTGTGATTGCCACCTCTCTTCCCCCTATTCACACTCTGTCAGTGAAAATAACATTAATTACTTACTGAATGCTTACTCCTGGCTAAGCATAGCTCTAGTAGTTCCACATGCATTATTTCATTTAACTTCCCCAACTTTGTGAGATAGGTACTGTCATCACTCCCCCTTTTAAAAAAAAATGAAGACTCAGAAGGGTTAACTTGCTCATGATCCCAAAGCTAACAGGCCACCCCAGGATTCAGTAAGTCAGACCCCAGAGCCCGCGCTCCTAACCATTAAGATGCCCTGCCTGCAAGGCACTCGAGCTCCCTCAGTGCCCTTTTAATGTGGCACTGCTTCTGGTGAAGCCTTTACCGATCCCCTGACCAGATATGTTCTTGCTGTCCTCCAAGCCTCATTGCTCCTCTAGCTTTCTGCTGCATATGTAAAGCTGCTCACGTCTTTATTCCATCCCTACCTCCTTATTCAGGACTTAAGACATATCTACTTCTATTAGTCTGTTCAGGCTGCCATAGCAATACACAGGGTGGGTGACCTACACAACAGATACTGTGTTTATTTTCTCACAGTTTTAAAGGCTGGAAGTCTAAGATCAAGAGGCCATCAGAGTAGGTTTCTTGTGAGGAACTCTTTCTGGCTTACAGATGGTCCCTTCTTGTTATGTCCTCACATGGCCTGTTTTCTGCACACACATGAAGAAAGACAGATCCCTGGTGTCTCTTCCTTTTCTTATAAGGACACTATTCCCATCATATTAGGTACCTAACCTCAATTATGACCTCCTTTAACCTTAGTTACCTCCCTAAAGGATCGATCTCCATACAGTCATATTAGAGGTTAGTACCTCGATGTATGAATTTGTGGGGGACACAATTCAGTCCATGGCATCATCCAATAATGAATTATACTATAAAGCAAACCATGTTATTGGAAAGTTCCAGTGAATGTCTTTAAAGCTTCCATTTGCAACTAATCATATTCATTTCCTGGTTGTATCAGGGCTTATCCATAGCAGAGATACAAGGTAAATTCCACCTCCCTCACCTACAGTACATGATTCATCTTTGAAGAGGGAAGAGGAAGAGTGTGAGGATTCAACAGAGGTCTAGCTGGCCCCCTATGACACAATACTGGTGAGGAAAATCCTCACGTCAGATGCATGCCTGGCTTTGAAGGCAGTACTGCAGGGTCGGTAGAGGAGTGGGCTCTGGAGACAGACTTGGACTTTAATCTCCAATAGGCTGTGTGACTTTAGGCAGGTGAATTACCATCTCTGAGCATCAGATACCTGATTTTTGCTTTTTAGATCAGCCTCTTGCCTTCATGCAGGGAAAGGATGAAGGTGATACCAGTGAGGCAACCAAAGGCAGATGGCTGGTAACTGGATATCTGCTTAATAAAAAGTAATAAATGTCCTGTGTGGTCCCCAACCTTTCTGGCACCAGGGTCCAGTTCCTAACAGGCCACAGACTGTTACTGGTCTATGGCCTGGGGGTTAGAGACTCCTGCTATATGGCATTAGGCCAGAAGGTCCTTCCTGGGGTCATTCAAATCACTCACAGTTAGGAAACAGCCCTACTGCTAAGAATGATAGCCACTGGAATTCACTGTGGTGGGGACTGCCAGAGCATGGCAGAGCATAGTAGAGAGACGCCAAGTAGATGGGGCTTCACCAGAAAGGACTCACTCACTGATATAAGCAGAGGGACCTGTGTTCAGTGGTGGTGGCCACACGAGTCTCCACCAGAGTAACCAGTGCTATAATTTACATAGTGTTCTTGGCTGTATCACCTCCAAGTCTGATTCTGGTACTCCCAGAAATTCTGTGAGCTCCTTAACATCCTTTAAAAAATCCTTTTGTGTGTAAACTAGCCAGAGTGAGCACTGTTGTTTACAATTGAGAACCATAAACCAATGTGAAAACAAATATTAAGTAAAAGTAAAGAGAGAAGAAACATATTTTGACACATGAGGGGACTTTCTAAACTCTACATTACTAAATTTTAAATAGGCAAAAGAAATGAAGTCAACTGTCTGCAAACTTTTGGTAGGAAAAGAGGCTTACCATTTGTTCTAAAAGAATCTGGGACCATTGTGTTAGGTACAGTAGCAAAGAGATGTGGCATTCTATCAGCACAAAGTTGTATCTATACATACACACACACACACACACACACACACACACACACACACACACACACATTATTACTCAAGACTTGAGATTGTATAAATTCAACCTATATGTTGTGAGCATGAGAACTAGCTAATTTAACCTTTCCTGGCCTTGATTTAAAAGACAGTTAAAACCCAAAACTTATTTCCCAGTGAGTATTAAGATCATTGATATATAAACAGGGAAATTTAATTATTACCTGGATAAACTGGACCTTAAATAGTAGACACTGCTAAACATTTACACAAAACCTTTATATAATTACCAAAGTTATTTCAATGCCAGAACAGCTTAGACTTTAAACAGAGAGCACATAACAAGAGCCCTTCAAGTCTTATCCTTCTACTTGATCAAAAATTGAAGAAAAACCATACTGCAATTGGCTTTCTCAAAAAAGATGTAAGTCTTAATAACAATTTTGTTTGGTTTAATAGCATCATGTTTTAGGATTAAAGACCAAAAAAAAAAAACAAAAAACAAAAAATCTAGGCCTCTCCAAGCACTCTGGATTTCCTAGGTCTTTGAATTTGTCACATACAAATTAGATAAGGTCAGATGACCCAAGGACATCTATAACCTTAATTATAGATGTCCAGTCCAGTTATTTATAATAAACCTATTCCGAAGTGTTCCAAAGAGAATATGGGTTGTTTTTGCCTGGACAGCATCCACTCTTATTTCTTTGGGTACTAACATCCCAATTGTTACTGAAGACCATATTCCTTCATTCCTAGTCCATGTGCTTTAATGAGGGGTCAGTTTAACCCTTCTCTAAGAGTTGGCAGTGACCCAGACCTAACCAATCATCCTGGCTGCCATGATTGCTTGAGAGATTGGCATGGAACCAATTCAGGGCACTGAGAATCAAACCTGGGAATTTTTCTGGAACTATAGGCAGAGAGAAGCTCTCCACTGAGGTAGCTCACCAAACAGATGAGCCTGGAGCTTCTATCAGTGTCTTAATATCATGAAGGGAGGGCTTACCTGAGGATGAAAACAACCCAGAAAAATGCAGAGTCAAGAGATAGATTTCCAATGATATCATTTGAAACCTAGATCCAGCCAACCCTTTGCCTTTACAGTTACAGAAACCAATTAATTTGATTTTTTATAAGCCCCTTTGAATTGGGTTTCTATCATTTATAATCTTAAGAGTCTTAACAGATCTTTCAAGATTTTATAAAGACAGTGGAAGTATTAAGGTATTTAAAAGCATTAAAGTATAAAATGAGCTTGTACCAGAGATGTTAAATTCCTGCTATGAAAAACTTCTCATTCCAGCATGTGCTGCCTTACCCACATATCCTGCTCAGAGAAATGGTGCACAAAGCAGACACCAATAGACCTGGGATGAACATACAACACAAAGACAGCTAATAATTTTGCTAACCAGCCTCCAATGGCTGTGTGGCCTGGCTCAATGAGCTGGACTAATAGGAAACTCTCACTTATGAGTATGAACCAGGAGATACTGAGGTCTCAGGCTACAGCCTTATGGGCTGGCCATTCAGGGGCCATATGTAAAATGAAGGAACAGAAGATAGGAGAGAAAGAGAGAGAGGCCAATTGAGCTGAAACCACATGACCTCTGAGAGAGATAATGACTCCATTCCCAATTTTCCAATCCTTGGTTTTGGACCCCATGAGACTCAGCTATACTTTGTTTCACAGGCACAGAACCCTTTCAAGGGGAAGAGCACTACAGTGGTTAGAAAATGGCTCCTGAGTGACCACCTGGGTGTGAGTCCTGACTCCCACTGACCACCAACATACCATGGGCCACATCTCTAAGCCTTCTTTTCTCTTCAGTAGAATGGGAATAATAACTCTCCCTCCTGGAGCAGGGAGGAAGGGGTCATGAGATAACATACTCAGAACAATGTTATGATAGGAGCAGTCATTATTATAATGAGCCCTGGTACATGAATTAGTTCGAGTGATGTCCAAGCCCTTGACATTAAAAGGGCCCAAACTAAAGCAATAATTTCTTAAATTATTAACTTAAATTAAAAATATTTTACAAAATAAAAACAAAACTGTTGATATATGGATATCACTACAGTGTAAAATCCTCTTTAACAGGGGAAAACATGAGCCATGGGTGGTACATGAAGTGCTGATCCGGTGGCACATAAAAGTGGACACACTAGGCTTCCAGTCAAG
Source organism: Macroglossus sobrinus (assembly GCA_004027375.1). Lineage (NCBI taxonomy): Eukaryota > Metazoa > Chordata > Mammalia > Chiroptera > Pteropodidae > Macroglossus > Macroglossus sobrinus. The sequence goes on from PVKZ01004870.1 coordinate 13,604, forward strand.
ATGGCAGAGTAGGTAAATGCAGAGCTTACCTCCTCTCAAGACCACACCGAAATTACAACTAAACTACAGAGCAGCCATCATTGAGAGTCATCTCATGTCTAGCTGAACATGAGTCTTATGACTGGGGACACACGGAAGACACCATCTCCAAACTGGAAGGAGGGGCAAAGACACAGGGTGGTCCCATACCTGCATGTGGTGATAAAAAATCGAGAGAGCTATCTTGGCTGTGGAGGCCACCCCAGAGGAGCAAGGGGTCTCCAGCCCACATCAGACTCCGCAGCCCAGGGTTCCAGTGTCATGAAGAGAAGTCCCCATGACTTTTGGCTGTGAAAACTAGCAGAGATCGTGGCCGAGTGAGACAGACAGCGGCTGGAATCACAGACATTCTTCTTAAGGGGCCCATGCATGGACTTACTGGCTGAAAGACTCACTCGCTATGAGCTCAAGCTCTGGGGAAGCTGCTTGAAAGGCACCATGATCACACAAGGAGGAACTGAATTGTCTGGCTTTAGGGCTAGGGCTGAAGAGGCAGCTTTCTTCCAGACTGAAGTGCCTGTGGAATCCATTGTTCATTGTTGAGCCCTCCCCGCTTGTGGCATGCAGACACAGACAGCCACCACATCTGAGTCTCCATCAACCTGACTAACACTGGTCACCTTGCCGTGGTAAGTCCCTGAGACCACACACACCGTCCCCCCAAACTTGTGGAACCACCCAAACTACTTTCAATGGCTTTTCCATACAAAAAGCCTGTCTTGGTTCATGCTATAGACTTTCCTAAAACCACTCAAAGGTTTGCAAAACCCAAACAAGCAGTATCTGACCTGAGCAGGCCCCGTACCTCTTGCTGAGCAGTCGAAGTCCAGCACTAGCAGCAGCAGGCCTCAGTTCGCAATTGGCCTGTTGAGGCACTGCCAAGCCAGGCCAGGTGGCAACCATCTGCAGATTGCTTGGTGACTCTTGCCAAGTGGCCCCAGACAGGGCATAGGCTGCAGCTGAACCTGGTCGGCACCAAGGCCCTTCCGCAGAGGCCTCAGGGCCAGCATGTCCGGTAGTGGGGTTATGACCTCTCCAGAGCACCACCCAGGGCTGCATGAGAGGACAACACATCCAAAGGGCAGACTTGGAAGGCACAAGAGCCCTGCTAAGGCCAATCCTTCTCTGTAGGGTCAACTCCTGACCAGCCAGTCCTCATAATTAGCCCAAGGTTTAATCCCTCCACACAGATGTGCGAAAAGCAACCAAGAATCAACTACAATAGGAGGGTATACACAATTCACACAAAGAACACACCTGGAGCACTCAGCTCAAGTGACCAGGGAAGGTTGTACCACTGGGCCCCACAGGACACCTACTATATAAGGCCACTCTACTAAGACCGAGAGAAATAGCAACCCTACCTGACACAAAGAAACAAACACAGGGAGGCAGCCAAAATGAGGAGACAATGAAATATGTCCTAAATAAAAGAACAGAACAAAGCTCCAGAAAAAGAACTAAACAAAATACAGATAAGCAATCTACCAGATGCAGAGTTCAAAACACTGTTTATAAAGAAGTTCAATGAACTTAAGGGACAATTTAATGAACTCAGTGAGAACTTCAACAAAGAGACAGACAGAAAATATAAAAGTGGAGATAGAAAACAAAACAAAACAAAACAATCAGAAATAAAGACTACAATAACTGAAATGAAGAATACCTTAGAGGGAATCAACAGTAGATTAGATGAAGCAGAGGATCAAATCAGCAATTTAAAAGTTAAGATGCAAAAAACACGCAATTGAAATAGCAACAAGAAAAAAGAATCCAAAAAGATGAGGATAGTTTAAGAGGCCTCTGGGACAACATCAAGCATACCAACATTTTTATCATAGGAGTACTAGTAGAAGAAGAGAGAGAGCAAGGAATTGAAAACCTATTTCAAGAAAAAAACTTCTCTAACCTGGTAAAGGAAACAGACATACAAGCTCAAGAAGCACAAAAAGTTCTAAACAAGATGAACCCAAAGAGGTCCACACTAAGACACGTCATAATTAAAATGTCAAAAGTTAAAGATAAAGAGACATCTTAAAAGCAGCAAGAGAAAAGCACTTCGTCACATACAAGGGAACTCCCATAAGACTGTCAGCTGATTTCTCTACAGAAATTTGCAGGCCAGAAAGGATGGCCACAAAATATTCAAAATGATGAAAAACAAGGACCTACAATCAAGATTACTCTACCCAGCAAAGCTATCATTTAGAATCAAAGAACAGATAAAGAGATTCCCAGTCAAGAAAAAGCTAAAGGAGTTCTTCACCACCAAACCAGCATTACAAGAAATTTTAGAGGGATGACGATGAAGAAAGAAAAGGTGATGGGGGAGGAGGAGGAGGAGGAGGAAAAAGAGAAGAAGGAGGAGGAGAGAAAAAGATAAAAAATGTGAAGAATAAAATAACAATAACTACATATCTATCAAAAATTACTTTAAATGTGAATGGAATGAGCATTCCAATCAAAAGATAAGGTGGCTAATTGGGTAAGAAAATAAGACCCTTATATATGCTGCCTACAAGAGATTCACTTCAGATTGAAAGACACATACAGATTGAAAATAAAGGGATGGAAAAAGATGCTTCATGAAAATGAAAACAAACAAAATAAAGCTGGGGTAGCAATACTTATACTAGACAAAATAGACTTTAAAACAAAGACCATAATAAGAGACAAAGAAGACCCAATAATCACACGTTGGGGTATTCATCCAAACAACCTAAAACACTACTTCAAAGGAATATGTGATTCCATATGTTCATTGCAGCATTATTTACAGTAGCTACAATATGGAGGCAATTTGGGTGTCCATTAATAGATGAACAGATAAAGACAAGGTGGTACATATATACAATGGAATATTACTCAGCCATAAAAAAGAAGGAAGTCTTGCCATTTGCAGCAACATGGATAACTGGAGTAAGTCAGACAAAGACAAATGTCATGATTTCACTTACATATAGAATCTAATTAACAAAATAAATGAACAAACAAAACAAATTCATAGATACAGAGAACATTTTGATGGTTGCCAGGTGGAAGGAGGGTTGACATAGGTGGGTGAAAAAGGGAAAGGGATTAGGTACAAATTGGTAGTTACAAAATAGTCATGGGGACATAAAATACAGTATGAGAAATATAGTCAATAATATTGAAGTAACTATGTATGGTAGAGGATGGGTACTAGACTTATTGAAGTAATCACTTAGATATATAAATGTCTAATCACCATGATTAGATACTTGAAAGTAATATAATATATGCCAACTGTAATTGGAACTTAAAAAATTATTAAATAAATAAATAATTTGGAAAACAAAAGAAAGTGGATACACTGTTCCCATCCTTATTCTGTATTGTGCCCTATTTCTCTTGGGTCTCTCACTGATCCCTCAGCATTAGTTAATTCCATGTACTGGGGCTGATAGGCTAAATTCTAAGACTTATCTCTCTGTCTCAACTGCTATGAAGCTCAGCCACTCTTAGATGGCATTCTGTAGCTTCTTGTTCTTACAAGGCAGGTGCCCGGGTGTGCAGTGCATGTTCCCTGCAAAAGATGCAGCTGGTGTAGAAGTCGTTAGTGTCTATAGGCTGTTCTGGCTGTTCAGCATGAAGGAAATAGCTAAGTCAAATCCAAAAGCCTTCTCTTATTACTCAAACTGCTGTCATGTGATTACAGTACTTCCTGTTTCCAGCAGGCCTGGCCCTTCTGAGGATGGAAAATAAATTCACCTAGAGGCTGAGGGTTTTACTCTTTAACTGTTTTGTCCCTTCTAGGAAAATTACACAAGCAATTTTGTAATTTTGTTTGTTTCCAAGTATTATTTAATTGTTCTAAACTGCTAATCCATGATATCCAGCCTTTAAAAAACTGATTTTGCTAAAGAAAAATGTTATAAATCACCTTTCAAAGTTTCTTTTTCTTCAGAAAAAGAAAATCTCAATTTCCACAGAAAAAAATACATATATTCACAGAAATATCCTTTACTTATGTCCCAAAAAATGTATTAAGAAGAAGAGGCTTACAGAAGTCCTGAGAAAGCAATAGAAATTTGATTTCTTAAGGAAAGAACCAAGGGCCTTTCACAAAAGCCCTGGTGTACTTGTAATCTATATTACAAGGTCTTTCTCCCTCCCTTCTTTTGATAGAATCAAGACGTGAGCTTTTTACTACAACTACTTCTCTAAAAATCAGGGGACTAATGTCTTCCTACAGCTGGAACAGGGAGCTGGGGACAGAAAGAGGGGACACATTTGGCATGCTCCAGTGTTTCAGGCAAGAAGACATTCCCATTAGCCACTTTTTGACTTTACAGTCAGTCCCTTGACTTCTAAGCTGATCACATCCTAAGTTTCTCCCTAACCTGGAATGTTTAGAAACTATACTGTATTCTCCCTGAACAATAATGCTCTAAGCACTGACTTATGTCACTCTAAAAGCCATCCTAACTCCAGAGTTCCTGAGGAATCTCATAGATTTGTCCTGTGGGTCCTACACAGGCCAGATACAACCTGTAATATTCCTTTATGGAAATGCACTCAGAGTTCCAAATAAGACATAGCATCTCAGTGCTTCTGACCCTACAGGACTGTCACTGGTGCCAAGACATCAGTGGCAGCCAAGGCCTGCCCTCCTTCCCCTCACCCCACCCACAATGACCAGCAAAGGGAACCCGACAAGGGTAAGAGTAGGGACAGGAGGGGTCCTTCCTGTTCCTTCTTTGGGTCTCCACTTGGCCAGCAGCAGAAAAGGCAGAAAGCAGGAACTTGAGGCCAATAGGGTGGAACCCAGGGCCACAGAGTGCAGGATGGGGGAGGGAAGGAGAATTCTCTGAGGCTTCGGCTGGCCGGTTCCCCCAGCTCAGCCAGGGACTGCCTGTGCTCTTAGCTTTCGTTTCCACTGTTGGTTGCTAAGAGCTATACATAATGCAAAAGTAAATAGTTACACAGTGCAGTTTGGGATACACAAAAACACACATCAATCAGCCAAGAAAAAAAAACTCTCAAAGTTTCTCATTTTATTTTTAGATCCTGGTTGACCATATGAGTAACCTAAATGTCTCAAGGAAGAGAAGCTGGGATTGAAAAGTGTGTTTAGAAACAGGAGACTGATACTGCAGATCTCCAGGCTCATCTTAGCTTATAAAATATACATCAGTCAAGTTCTCAGGTGTTTTAAGTCCCTCACAGTAGTGCTTTGAATAGGATACAGCATCCAATACACCCTACTCACAAGATCTGCTCAACAGAAAACATCATCCCCTGTCCTTGAGGTTTCAAGACAATGGAATAAGTGTAACACAAAACATTGACATCCTGTAGTAAAGGACTCTGTTTAATAAAAGCAACTAAAACAATGCTAAAGAAATAAGTGTATACCCATTGAGAAGAGGAAGTATTTTATTCACCTTGTATTTCCCATGACATCTGGCACAGTGCCTCAGACAGGGCACACATGCAATAAATGTTTGTTGAATCAATAATAATAATAATAATAATGGTGGTGATGATGACAACAATAATAACAATAGTCCCAGAAGAGCTCTCATTTTCAGGTAAAACTATCATTATGACCTTCTTAAGATTTGGTAATCAAACTACCCACTCAGACTTGAAGTTTCAAAAATAAATATATCTCTACAAAAGAGAATCAGAAAGACAACCAGAATAACAGAGAGAATAATATAAAATAATGAACTATCAGACTGAAAAGCAGGAATAATCCCAAGTGAGTCATGGAGATTTGCTTGGCTCCTTCACCTATAAAATGAGATTACATTTTTTTTTTTGCCCTGTCCTACCTCCTAGAAATACAGTTGAGATGGGTGAGAAATCATTAGACCCTGCACTACTCAGACTACACCCAAGAGCAGCATCGTGATGTGCAGGTTACAGGGCAAAGATCGAGGCCCTGGGAGGACCAAGTTTTTCTTGGCGTAACCGCCTAATTCTAGGTAAATGTGAAATCTTTTTTCCTTAGAAAAAACCTTTCTGATTATAATGCCACTAGTATATAGTAGGGGGGGAAATGCACAAATAAGAGAAGTCACTTGCTTTATGGAAAGTTCTATTAAAAGGATCATTCAATAAAGGGTGATGGGACAATTGCTTCATAAGTTAAAGAAGAAAAATAATCAGCTTAGATCCTCATTTCCTCCTCACTCTACACCAAAATAAATTATAGTGGATTAAATAATATGTTTTTTTTATGCTAAGAATTTTTTAAAGGCAGTAGAAAACAGAGCTAAGTATCGAAACTTGTGAAAAAAGAAAAACAGAGCAGGCTATCCTACCAGTGGAAGAAATTATAGTGGAACATAATTAAGTGGAACATCCTACTTAATAATCTAAAATGATGTCAACGGGCAAGCAGTAAATGGGGAAATAATTGTAGCAACTGTGACCAAAGATATCTTATGATATACTATTAAAGATCTTATGTCCATGATCTATATTTTAAGTGAAAAACAAAGCAAGTTGGTTATAAAACACGAGCCCCCTTTGTATCTTTTAAAAGACGTGTATTTGTAAGCACAAACAAGAGGAGAGGTGGGGAGAGGTGGGGAGCCTTTAACACTGGCTACCTGGGAAGCATGGGAGTAGAGATGGGCCAGGGAAAGGTTTTTCCGTCTGTATCTTTACCCCGAATTGTAACTTGAAAAAATAAAATGAAAACCTTAATTTTAACAGATGAGAAAAACATCTAAGGAGAAAGAACATGTAACAGAAAATTGGGACAAGAAGAAATATAACTAGTATATACTATGAAAAAGAAATTTTAAGCCTCAGTAGTGATCAAAGAAATATAAATAAAAATAAAGTATTTTCTGTTACCAAATTAGCAAGAATATTGTGAAGTGATGGCATCCGAGGCTAGGGCAAAGAAGACAATACCAACACAATCACACAGTATGAATTGCTTTAACCCATTTGGAAAGCAAATGGCAAAATTAGTCAAGATATTTTTCAGTATTCAAAATGTCAACCTATTAAATCCACTGTAAATATATCTTAGGATATAATCTTACACAGAGTAAAAGTTATTACAAAAAAATGATAATAGAAAAAAAAGTACTTAAAATTTTGATCAAATGACCAATATGTAATAGTTCAGTAAATGGATGTATATTCATTCAATGAAATATGATATGCCCAGAAAGCATTATCTACAAAGAATATATAATAAAATGTAAAAGTTTTGTAAAAGTAAAAGCTTCTATTTCTTTTACTCTTAATATTTCACTTCTGGCACTAATGTGTAAAGGGTTTTTTTTTTTTTTCACACCAACCAATTCTCCAAGTCTCTGGGCACCATCTGGGTTATCCTATAACTCAAATCTGACTACTAATTACCTGGAGTTAACTCAAACCTCACAGGGTAAGTGTTCAGTCTTATAAGACTGCTCCTGTCCCCTTCAGACACCAGTTACAAGTCCCAGGTTGTCACCAGTCCTTCTGACCAATCAGCTATAAATCAGGGGTTCCAGTGACCCCCTCCACAGGTTGAATAATTTGCTAGAAAAGCTCAAAGGACTTAGAAAACCCATTTACTTACTGGTTACCAGTTTAAAGTAGTCCCTCTTTATCTGTAGGAGATATGTACCAAGACCTCCAGTGGATGCCTGAAACCTCAGATAGTACTGAACCCTATATATACTATGGTTTTTCCTATACATATACATCTATGATAAAGTTTAACTTACAATTTAGGCATACTAAGAGATTAACAATAACTAATGATAAAATAGAACAATTATAATATTTTATAATAAAAGTTATGTGAATGTGGTATCTCTCAAAATATTTTACTATATTGTACTCACCCGTCATGTAGTGACATGACGATAAAATGCCTATGTGATGACATGCTTTTGCAGCTTGAGGTTTGACAGCAAAACTAAGATGAATTTCTTTTTCCTTCTTCACAATTTAAGATTTGTTCTTACCACAGAGCTTAGCAACTTCAGCATATGATTTTTTTTCTTTCTTTATAAGTACAGAACTTTTACTTTTCACTTTATAAAAGCACTTCATGTCTTCTCTTTGGCATATCTGAATTGCCAGCATCATACTGTTGTTCTTTGGGGCCATTATAAGTAAAAAAAAAAAAAAAGTTACTTGAACACAAGCATTGTGATAACGCTATAGTTGATCTGATAACTAAGATGGCTACTAAGTGACAGGAAAGGAGCATATACAGTATGGAGATGCTGGACAAAAGGATGGTTCATGTCCTAGGTGGGATGCGGCACAACTTGAGAGATTTTATCATACTACTCAAAATGGCATGCAATTTAAAATATATGAATTGTTTCTTTCTGTAGCTTTCCATTTAATATTTCCTGACAGCAGATGACCACGGGTACCTGAGACTACAAAGCAAAGCAACGGATAAGGGGGAACTATTGTATTATAAAAGGGTACAACTCAGAAACAGCCAAATGGAAGAGATGCATAAGGCAAGGTATGGGGAAAGGAGCATGGAGCTTCCATCCCTCTCAGAGCATGCACAGCATCCTCCAGCATCTTGATGTGTTCAGCAACCTAGAAGCTCTCCAAACCCCACTGTTTAGGATTCTTATGGAAGTTTCATAATATAAGCATGATTGATTAAATCATTGGTCACTGATGACTGAATTCAATCTCCAGGCCCTATCTCCTCCCTGGAGGTCAAGTGTGGGGAGGGTATCTAAAAGTTCCAACCCTCTAATCACACAGCTGGTTCATCTGGCAACTAATGTCCATCTTCCAAGTGTCACCTCATAGGGTAAATTCAGATTTGGTTGAGAGGGGCTTATTATGTTCTTCTTACCCCTATCACTCAGAAATCCCAAAGATTTTAGAACCTCTGTGCCAGTAACTGGGAACAAAGACCAAATATATATTTCTTACTATATTACACTATCACAGTTTGGGGCATATGGTTAAATGAAAAAAAAAATTTAAGTTATAAATAAATATGATGGTGTTAGTAGAAAAAAAATTTTCTCTATAAAAATAATAAAAAGAAATGTTTCAAATATTGATTCTGGTTACCTTTGAATGTGTGGATTATGGAAGATTTTTTTCTTTCTAACTTCCTATGTTGTACAGTTTTCATTTCATGATAATGCTTCATCTTCATAATGGTGGTAATGAGGATATGGAAGGAACAGCACTCAAGCTCTAGGAACATATTCTTTAAACGACTGGATTAAAAAAACACAAGGCACAACTTTCCTGTTGCTTTCCCAGGAAACTTTAGAGGCCAGAACTGACTTCTGATTTTCACTGCTCGTCTTCAGTCTCACATGGAATGGCCATCATTTCTTCCAAAGAGTGAGTTGGTGGGGACTCCACATCACCGACTTCTTACATCCCTAGCCTTCCTTTCCAACAATCACAGAGCAAAATTCCATCAAAGAGCTCCTACTTTAAATGTTCAAATAGACATTTGAGATCATATGTCTAAAAATATGTGTGTGTCTGTCTGTCTTTGTCTGTCTTTCTGTCTGTTGTCTGTCTGCTTCCTCCTTCTTCCTCTATCTTCAAGGGCAACAAGATAAACTCCAGGACAATGATGCAGCAATCTGTCTCACTTATCAAATGATAAATCTACTTATGAAAACAGAATAATAATGCAAAAGAGTATTAACTAAAGGAACATCAGCCAGGACAACACCTCAGTATTAAACAATTTTAAATAACAACAGAGTAAAGTCTATCTCTTCTCTCAACCTTGCCATATAATCCAAATTAGTCATCTTGGATTCTTATCTGCAGTATTTCAGGCCTTATCTCTAATACTGAATTAGGCTAAATATTTACTCTTCAAGTGCATATGATGGCCAGATAAATGCTCAAAATCCCTTATATAATACTACAGAGATATGTCATATATATACATATATATTTACATAAATCTTTACAAAAATCTTCACATAAAAATAATCAAAGATAATATCCCAGAAGACCAAAAAAATCACGTAGATTATAGAGGCTCTGTTCACCCCTCTTGCGACCAAATCAAAATTGTGATAGAAATAAAGAGCAGCAGCAAGGAAAAATCACCAGGGATCTAGATAAACAAGCTATACAACTAGGGAGAAATCCATGAAAGCATCCTGCAACGGCAGAAGGTAGGATGGGGCAAGGATGTGGGGCTGCCCTGTCTCGAGCAGATGAGTGAGACAGAGGCTGAGGCAGCGGCAAACACCTCTTAAAGGGGCCGTGTCCACAAGCAGATTTTCGCAGTGATGGACCTGCTCACTCTGAACACCATTGCCTATTTGGCTAGGTAAGACTCGCTCTGTACAGAAGTGCTGATGATATCTATTGTTCCCTGTTGAGCCCTCCCTGCTCCAAGTGAGCAGACACATCACTGCCATAGCCCTGACATCTTCAAACTGGATAACAGAGGTCGCTCCACCCAGAAGATTCCCTGAAACCCCACCTTCCTTAACTCACAGCCCCACTCAAGCCACAACCAGGTGTATCCTTAGTGAGTGAGATGCTCCTTCCTGAGCAGTGCTTAGACTCACACTGGAGGAAGCTGGCCTCAGTTTCTAGTGTGGCTTTTTGAGGCAACTATAAGCACAGCATCTATGGATTGCTTGCTGGATCTTAACAGGTGGCCTTGGAGGGGTAGAGGTGTGGGCTAAATTTGGCCTGAAGCTGAACCCCTCTCAGGATTGTGCCACTAGAAACCTACTTCAAAAATCCACATTAATAAGATCAGGAGACTTAGGATCTTTGCTTAGGAGCATAGAAACAGACACGGAAAGGCAGCCAAAATGGGAAGACAAAGAAGCAGAAACCATATGAGAGAACAGAGCAGAGATTCAGGTATAATGGAGTCAAGTTATCTAACATATGCAGAGTTCAAAACACTGGTTATAAAGATGCTCAATGAACTTTCAGGAAGTGTGGAGAACTTCAACAAAGAGATTAAAAAGAAAACATAAAAATAGGAATGGAAATTATAAAAGGGAACCAGTCAGACATGAAGAACTCATTATCTAAGATGAGAAATATGTTAAATGAAATAAACAAAGTAATAAACAAAATGAATAAAGAAAAGTATCAAATGCCCTATCTAGAAGATGGGAACGCCAAGGACACGCAAGCAGAATGGCAAAAGATAAGATGCCAAGACTATAAAAATAATTTAAGGAACACAAGGGACACTATTAAGGGTCCAAATATCTGTCTGATCAGATATTCGTAACTGAATAAAATCAAGATCTTGAACAGCTGTTTGAAGAAATAATGATGGAAAACTTCCCTAACCTGGTGAAGGAAATGAACATACTTCCCCAGGAAGCTCAGAGAATCTCAAAAACCAGGGATTCAAAGAGGCCCACACCAAGACACATCATAATTAAAATGCCAAAGGTTAAATACAAAGAAAGAATATTAAAAGCAGCAAGAGAAAAACAGATAGTTACTTATAAGGGAACACCCATAAGACTGGCAGCTGATTTCTCAAATGAAACTGTGCAAGACAGAAGGGCTTGGCAAAAAATATTTGACAGGATGAAGACCCAGGATCTACAACCAAGAATACTTTATCCAGCAAAGCTATCATTTAGAATTGAAAGACAGATAAAGAACTTCCCACACGAAAATAAGCTAAAGGATTTTATCACCACCAAGTCAGTACTACAGAAAATGTTGGAGAGACATCTTTAAGAAGAAAAAATACAAAAGACTCACTTCAGTTTAAAAGAGAGACACAGACCATAAAGAAGGGGATGAAAAACATATTGCTTTGATGGACCTAGAAGGTATTTAAGTCAGACAGAGAAAGATAAACACTATATAATTTCACTTATATGAGGAATCTAAGGAATAAAAAGAACAAACTAATCAAAAATAGACTAACAAATATAGTGAACAATTTGGTGATGGACAGAGGGGAGGGAGTTTGGGGGGCTGGGAGAATGGGGTTAAGGGTTAGTAGCTGATGGATTGTCATGGGGTTGGGGAGCATGGCATAGGAAATGCAGTTAGCATTAATATGTTGGCTAGGTGGAGAGTCAAGGGAGGGAGGGAGCAACTGGGATCTTTTTACAAACTATATAGATGTCTAACCAATGTACTGTATACTTGAAACTAATTAAAATAAATAAATTTTAAAAAGTAAAAAAAGATAATATCCCAAATATTAAGACTGAGTGTCTTACAGAGAGTCAATTAAAGATTTTTAGTTTTAATACCACTATAAATATATCTTAGGGTATTTGCTACTAAAAGAAATTCTTTGAAATTTTTATAAAATAAAAAAACTTAGTAAAGAAATTAATAATCCCCCTAATTCATCTCTTTAGTAAATTCAAGTATTTGCATATCTTGTATAAAATTACCTTCTGAAAGATGGTGCACTTATACCTTTGACATTAAAGAACAGCCACAGCGGTAACATGACCTCTATACGCAAGACGTTGCACCTCATGCTTAAACGCATTTGCCCACTTAACCTTCTCAACCTTCACAACAACCCCATGAGGCAGGTCTGATTTATTGCCCAGTTGTCTCCTGAAGATAAGAGCTCCGGAGGTCACACAGCTACTAAGTGACATTCTTTTTTTCTCATACCAAAAATAAGCTTTGCCTAAGATTGGCTTGGACAACCTGTAAGAAAAACAACTGTTATCAACTAACCAAACAAATAGACTATCAATACAGATGTAGTAATTCTGAATGAAGTAGGTACTGAATTACTGTGTCAATCTTCAAAAAGTTAACCAGTCCCCAAATTAGAACTAGAGGAAGGAAGTCATACATGGCCTTCCAACAATAGAAACCAATTTAGTGGTCTGCTGGAGAAGAAGAAAGGTATAGAAAAAACTAAAAATAGTTTCGATCTATCTTTGCTTTAATAATAGCATATTAGCATGCATTCTCCTGGAAATGTCACCTAGGCAACCAGAAATACAGAGATGTTCAGAAAAATTATGTATATAAATCTATTTTTGCCATCCTTTGAACATAAATGATCATTATTGCAAGAACAATAATTAGGAAACTATATAAGGAGATACAGAAGAAAGTTTTATAAGTAGGTACCCAGAGTAAAGTAGAGTAATAAGGTATAAAAGTAGATATCTGTATAAGAAGCCTGGACCCATTGCCTAAAATTGGGCCAACTATCTACTAGGAGTGTTAAACATATTTTTCTATATTCTTTAAATCTCATGTTTTCATCTCATAAACCAAGGGCAGACCTATACAAAAGAGGGTGGGCTGGAAAATTTTCAAACATATTTGGAAAACTCTTAACTTCCACTTACTTTGGGTAACCATATGTCTCTATTCACCTAGGACCGTCCTTGTTTTGGTATAATTATTAAACAAACACTCCTCTTTCACTCTCAAAGGTTTCTAAATGTGAATAATAAATTATATGGTCACCTTATATTTGGCCCAGACATATATCTTGACAATTTAATAATGTGCTAGCTACTAGGTTGGGCACTTAGATTAGTACCAAAAATAACTATAAAAGAGAATCTCTGGTCTTCAGAACACTACAATGTAGTTGAGAAAATAGAAGTAATACCCAAAACAACAGTGAAAAAATGATAATCATTTTTTTATCTGTAGCCTAGGCTCTAAGTGTCTGAGATCAGATCAGAGACAAAGGGGACAGTATCCCCTCAGCTGGGACACTCCATAGAACTCATGGTGAGAGTAACCATGCTCCCTGAGCACTTATTGTACACCAGGCACTGTGCTGAGCAAAATGCCCACATGATCTCGCTTCATACTCAGAACAACCCTATAAAGGAGAATTATCATTATCCTCATTTTACAGATAAGGTGCCCCTTTCTAAGTCATGCCAGAGGATTCGAATGCCCGACTCCCAAGCACATGTTCTCCACTACTCTGAGGTGGACATACTGCTTCCTGGTTGCCCAGCCTTGCCAGGAGCTGACTGACACAGCAGTCACGTGTCATCAGAGCCATCAGCTTCTCTTTCTGCTCTGCAGCAATGCAAGGTATGCTCAGACCCTGGCAAAGGGCTGTTGAATCATTTAGGGCCACAGCAGGAAAGAGAGTGCTCTTTAATCCTACTGAGGAGTCCTATTGAAGAAGCTACTGAGAAGAGAGCAGTAAAGGGTTTAGGAAAGCGATGAAGGATTGTGCAGGAATAAAGCACAGGGAAGTCGTTAGCATCCCGAAGTGTGAGTGCACTGGGGGAGGAAGTGGCTAAGGGAGCCCAAAGAGAATGGCTGTATGGAGAGGATGCTTGGCAGGAGCTGTGGCCTTTGGCACACAGATGAAGCCAACCTGCCACATGCAAGCCAGCAGGACGGAATGGGGAAATAAACACCCTATCTCACTTTCCTCCCACTCTTCCAACAGGGGTTAGACCCACCCATGGCTGAATTATACCAGAAATCAGAGGACAAAGATAGCCATTAACACTAATGGTAGAGATCAACCTGTCAGGGCACAGAGCCAGGCAGATCAGGGAAGAGAGAGGATGAGGAGTAGCCAACAAGAGGTGTCCAGCTTGCTTGCTGCGTCCTTGCCCCTACAGAATAGTATAGTTCAACTGAGGCAGAGTAAACTGTCCTGGGGGATCAAGAATGTGCTAGGTGAGCAAGAAGGTGCCATCCTCAGCATATATGCAAGGCCATGGCCAGTTCATGAGCAAGTGACCTGTGCAGTTACACAAGGTCCCATGCTCAGCAGGACACCACACTTAGTCCAACACTCTGCTGACCAGTCTAAAAATTCTTTAAAAAATTTTTAACAAGGGTGCCACATTTTCATTTTACATTGGGCCTCACAGATTATGTAGCCAGTCTTGTGCAGGGCAAACCATTTTCTTCAGCTGGTGGGACTAAATTCTGTAAGTATCACAATATTCCAGTATTCCAGGTGATTCCAGGTGAATATTCTTTATTCAAAGCCAACAAATCCAGAGTTAATCTTAACCAGAGTGACAATGATACAGCAGAATGTATAACATGATAAAGTAAAGGGACATTTTACCATTTTTTTCTTTCTTCTCTCTCCTTGTAAGTCAAACTGCAAAATTAGCTGCCCCCGGAGAGAAATGCACCCGAATTACAACCACCTCTCCCTAGCATAGAAGAAATGGACTTGGGCTCTTACCCAGTTAATAACTTGTGGCCTGGGCTGGACTTTCTTGATGTATTCATTTGATGGGCTATAGCCTTCAAATAAGCCAGGTAACTGCCAAAGCTACCGCTGACCTTGCCTCTTGAGCCTGGTGTACATAGGCCCCAGAGTAGGACTCAGTATTGAAAACTCATGCATACAAGGCTTGTTGATGGGCTAGTGACCTTTATGAACCATATCTCTAAGTCAATGCTTTCTGAAAGCCTGGAAACTTGAGCCTATACTGCTTCTGCTTCCTTCTCCCAAAAGCCTCCAAACTCTAGCCTTCCTCTGAGTAATTATACTCTTAATAGCAGCTGGGAGAAGCCCAGGTGAGAAGCCAGAAAAGGACCCGTGGCTGCCCTTGTTCTCATTCATTTCCTCCAAGTCCACTGGGCAAAGCAAAGCACAGAAAGGTTCTGGCCCAGGCAGGACCACACTGGTTTTTGACAGCCTCTCACTCATTCCTTCATTTTAGAAAAAAGGGATGGTAGATTTGAAGCATTTTGTTTGCTTCATTGTTTAAAGTTAGAATAAATTTTCAATCACTCAAATCAAAAGCATTTCTAAAACCTCTACTGTATCCAGGAACCTAGAATCCAGGTGATAATCAAGTCTAGGAGGATTGTGACAGAGGATTGAGGGCTGCAGTGGACACTCATGAGCCCTGTAATGGGGTGAATGGTGTTCCGCAAAAAGATATGTCTACATCCTAACCCCTAGAATAGGTGAACGTGATCTTATTTGAAAAAAGAGTCTTTGCAGATGTAATTAAGTTAAGGCTCTTGAAATAAGACTAATTCTAAATACAATGACTAGTGTACTTATAAGAGACACACAAAGCAGAGGACACCACACAACCATGAAAGCAGAGATGGAAGTGATGCAGCCTTGAGCCCAGAAATGCCTACAGCTACCAGAAGCTAGAAGAGGCAAGCAAAAAATTCTCCCCCAGAGCCTCTGGAGGAAACTTAGCCCTGCTGATACCTTGATTTCAGACTTCTTGCATCCAGATCGGTGAGAAAATAAATTTCTGTTGTTTTAAGCCACCCAGTTTGTGGTAATATGTTACAGCAGCCCCAGGAAACGAATACAAGCTCTCAGCCACATCTCTCACCCAACCCATGGCCTCAGCTTCACAACCACCTGGAATGGAAAATATGAGGCCTTTCAAAGCAGCCCAATCCATTTTCACAGGGGGCCTCATTCTGGCCCCAGAATGAGTCTTTTCCCCAATGCAGAACTTCAGGTAGTTGGAGACCGTAATAATCCAACTCCTACAGAGCTTTATTTTGGCTAGAGAGACCTCGATAATGCCTCACATGAGGTGGGCTCCCCCCCGCCTCACACTGGACACTGCCCTCTGCATCCCCTCCAGCCAGAACAGTACAGAGGGAATGACCGTCTCTCTTATGCTGAGTACTCTTCTTCTGAGGCAGCCCAAGGTCCCACTCATGTGTAAGCAACTGGTCACACTGGCATCTCCTTTGGAGCTTATGACTTAAAGCAAAACAAAGCAAAGCAAAACAAACCTACATCTTTTTTACATGTGTTTCAAAGATATATTTTCAGCCACATCAATTATATAGAAAATATTTTTATCTAAATATAATCAATCAGCTGTGAAACACACCTGTGAAATGTATGTTTTTTAGTAGGAAGAAAGGGTGGGAAATTCTAAGCAGTCATTTACACATTTTGACAGCCAAGCTAAGCTTGTACAGATCAGATTATTCCCAAAGAATCAAAATACATAGGTTGGGGAAAACCTAATATTTCAGATCCAATTAGATGTATAGAAAAAATTTTCCCAGGCTCAAATCCCATCTACACAATTTACTGACTACTGACCTTGGAGAGTTCACACAACCTCTTGATGTTGTAGTTCCCTTAAAATAAGAATTATCATAATGCTCCCTCATGCTGGATTCTCTCTGCTAGTCCCTCCAGAACCATACTCCTCTGCTCTGGACCCTGGCAGGCTGATTTCTTTGTACATGGTAGTGCCCACAACAACAAGCTTTCTTACCCTCTGGTGTCACCAGCAGAAGATAAGAGTGGGGAAGAGAGTGGCTGGGGACTCATTCACCTGGTGCCTCCCTGACAGGGCACAGTGTGGCAGTAGCTGTATTCTTCTACTGAAGATCAATTCCAGAAACTGCTCTCTCACATCCTGCTTTCAGGGCTGAGGTAGTAGAGGATTGCACGCACTGCTAGCCACTCTTGCTGATGTCCCTCTTTGTGACTAGCCCCTTCATCAAACTATCTTCAGTTATACCCTCTGAATGTGTCATCTGCCTCCTCGTGGGACCCTGGCTAATAAACCCTTCAATGTATTTAGAACACAGCCTTATTCATAGAAAGGAGACAAAAGCATTTGTAATTATTATTGTTATTAGAAACAGCAGTCAACTTGTCCAAAGCATCCTTGGCCAGGAGATAACTCAGTGCCATATTTAATTTTCCTCCCCAAGTCAAATACCATTTAATCATGGTGATAAATATAATATTCCCAGTTGTATAGACGTGGAGAAAACTACTAGGTTCTCTTTCACCTGGATAATTAAAATAACCCCCTAACTTCTCTTCTGCCTTTCTCACCTCCCCTTTTCTGATCATGCCATTGCCACATGCAACAAATATTCAGTAGCTCCTCGCACCTCTCTGAATCAAATTCAGACTCTACTCTATCCCCCACTATTCGACCCCAAACTGCTTTTAAAGATGTCTTGAACATTTCACAACCACTAGGATGGCTATTATTTAAAAAAAAAAAAACTGAAAATAACAATTTTGGTGAGGATGTGGAAAAACTGGAACCCTTGTCTCCTGGTGGAACTCTTGTCTATACTGGGCATGTAAAATGGTGCAGCTGCTATAGAAAACACTATGGCAGTTCCTCAAAAAATAAACGTAAAATCACCATATGACACATCAGTTCCACTTCTGGATATGTATCCAAAAGAATTGAAAGCAGGAACCAGAACAGATGTCTGTACATCCATGTTCATAGCAGCATTATTCACAATAGCTAAAAGGTGGAAACAAACCACACTCCCATCGACATACGAGTGAATAGACAATAAAATGGGATATATACATAAAATGGAATATTATTTGGTTTTATAAAAGAAGGAACTTCTGACACATGCATTATGCTAAGTGAAATAAGCCAGTCACAAAAGGACAAATTTTGTATGATTTCACTTATGTAATATATGCAGTCGAATTCATAGAGACAGAAAGTAGAATGAGTGGTGGTTGCCAGGGTTTGGGGACAGGGGAGATGGAGAGTTTCTGTATATTGTCAGTGGAGTTTTCGTTTGAAAAAATGAAAAAATTCTGGAGCTGGATGGTGGTGACAGTTGTATAACAATGTAAATGTACTTACTGTATTTAATACCATGGTTAAAGGATAATATTAAAAGGGAAATGTTTGCGTTATGTACATTTAACCACAATAAAAAAAAATGTGTTCTCAAAATATTTATTGCTTGACTATCACACAAAGCACAGTACTGGAGATATGTCAGTGAACAAACTGGAAGGTCACTGTCCCCATCGAGGGGAATCCGCTCCTGCCCTTCCCCACACAGAGCCCTCATTCCAGCCAATCTGTCTGTCCCCTGATGATGTCTTGCACTTTCAAGTTGAAATATAAATTCCTTAAAGGGACTAGATCTTATTCGTCCTATATCCCTAGAACTTAACACTGTATTGAACATGTAGAAACTGCTCAAAAATATTGGTTGAATTAAGTCAGTAAAAGTATTGCCAAAGAAGTCTGTATCTTCTTTTTTTCTCATATCCTCTAGCCAGTCAGTACGTCACATTTCTTGAAGCCAGTTAGCTACATTTCAGAAATAAAAGAATATAGCTTCACGCTAAACTCACTTTATATTGTTCTGTTCACAGGTAATTCTCTTAAGTGCATAAATTGTGGGTTTCAAATCAGAACTCCACTGTCTGCTAACCATGCGTGCGTGGGCAGGTTACTGAGTGCCTCTAAGCCTGTTCCCCTCATCTATGAAGTGAGATGCTAGTGGTACTACGGTGGATGTCTGTTGCTTTGCAACCTAAAATCCATTGGCCCATGTTCTGGTGACAGTGTAACAACATTCTGCTGGGGAAACACTCATGCTCCTACTCCTTAGCCCATGGCTCAGGGATGAAACCTGTCACCAAGCCCAAGCCCTAAGAACATGTGGAAACCGGGCCATAGGAACAGGGATCCAACCAAAGCCGGTGAGCCACAGCCGGTCACTGTGATCGACACTGGCATACAGGCTCCCACTTTCCGGCTGGATTTAAAGCACAAACTAGGTAAGGTCTGGAGCTTAGGGTCGTCCTATAATAAAATGGAGCCTAAAAAGGGAGCCAACTCCAAGAAATGTGGAGAGAGAAAGCAGGTCCTAAGAAAGATGCCAGAGCCCCAGGTCAAGCCATACCTGAAGTATCTTCCTCTGGACTGAGGAGTTACCAGTGCTAAAAAAAAAATTTCCTTTTTTTATTTAAAATAGTTTGACACTTGTAACAGAACTGAGTCCTAATTAAAATAAATATCTTCTGAAAAAAATTATTAAAAAAATTAAATGGGATCCTCATGCATGTACACAGTACACACTCAATAAATGCAAATTACTAATGTTAACTGTGGTGATAGTTTATTGTTGTAGAAATTTTCTGGCTTTTTCAAGGAATCAGTTTTAATGCACATGCTCTGTCCCTGATTTCCACCTTCATTGTCCTTCAATGATATGCTCTATCATGGTGACAGAGATAGCAGGATGGCAAGGACACAC
The DNA here is from genome assembly GCA_004027375.1 of Macroglossus sobrinus. Classification (NCBI taxonomy): domain Eukaryota; kingdom Metazoa; phylum Chordata; class Mammalia; order Chiroptera; family Pteropodidae; genus Macroglossus; species Macroglossus sobrinus. Next base: position 33,557 of record PVKZ01004870.1, read on the forward strand.
TTGTCTGCCACCACTTCCTAATGCCACACCCTGACAGACATCACTGATTGACCACAGCACTATTTCCTACTGAGTACAGACCAAGCCTTGGATCTCTATTCAACCCAACTCTCGTGACGGCTATTACCAATCAATCAAAGATGGCATGCAAAGCAAAACCAATTGTCTCAGCTCCAGAACAGCAGCCGGCCGTTTTTCTATAAAGAACTAGGTAGTCAGAATTTGAGGAATGTTCTCTATCGCATATTCTCCTTTGTGTTTTCATTTTCTGTTTGTTTATAACCGTTTAAAAATGTAAAAAGCGTTTTTGCTTTCTCAACTGTACAAAACCCCCTGCTCTGGAGCCTTGAAACCAAACCCAGAGGCTGGCCCAGAAGACCAGGCACCGGCTTATCTCCCTCTGTAGAGAGCTCCTGGGAGCCCGGTAATGGAGCTCTTGGAAACGCTGCCTCAGTCACCCACAGAACACACTGAATTGCCTGAAAAGTAGCAGGGAGCTTTGATGGTGAGAGAGTTCCTGTTCTCATCACACCAATCCCAGGCAAGCAGAAATCCACAGTCTGGAAGAAGCTACCACCCAAGGAAGAGCTACAATGCCCATGCATGTGCTGACCTTCACTTCTGCCTCCAGAGAATCAATTCACCTCCATCCCCCACCATCAAATCCGAGATGTCTGACCTTTTTATAAAGGAAGGAAAGAATTCAGATCATTGCATTTCTCCATTTTCAGTCTGACCTCTTATCCTTAAAAAAAATACCTCTGAAATGGTTCCAAGACAGTATGTCACATTCCTTTGACTAACCTTTGATTCTTTAATATTTCCCCAGGTTTTTATTAGAGTAGTATATATAAAGACTGGTTTGGTCTTCCTCTCTGTTATTCTCCATGTTTGTTTCTGGCTTTAGTGAAAAGGATTGAACTTTGTCTGACTGATGATCATTTGTTCATTCAACAAACATTTACTGATACCCTCAATCCATCTCTCAAGGCACTTGCCGGTAGGGAAGACTGATATGCAGATGATGTTACAGCATGATGAGAAGGGTATCTACAGGGTAAGTGCCAGCATGAAGCAAGGTCAGCTCAGTCAGCCTAGGGAGGGATGCCAAGAGGCCGGCTGGAAGGCAGTGTCGCTGCAGCTGAGTAGGGATGAACGCATAAGAGTTGACCAGATAAAGAAGCATGAGAGGATGACAGGTGCTGAGATTCAGTGGCTTGGAGAAGCTTTGGAGATGAGGCTGAAGAGGAAACAAGGGTGTGGTTATAAAATTCCTTGGAGTCCAAACCCTAATCTGAAAACCACAGAAAACCTCTGAAGGAAATTAAGCAGAATGACTGGTTTAGGTTTTTATTTTAAAAACGAGCATTCTAGTTGCAGTTTGGAGAATAGAATAGAGCAAGAGTGTCCTGATTCAGAGCAAAGAGCCAGGTGTGAAAACAGTTGGAGCAATTCAGGCAAGAAAGAAGTTATGAGGTCATGAACTAAATCAGTGACAACAAGAAAAATAACAGCTCACATTTGTGTGGCACCTACTAATGACAAGGCACTGTGTGAAGTGCTCTCTGTATTAACTCATTTTATCTTCACAACAAGCCTGAGAAAGATTTGATACTATTTATCAACCTCATGTTACAGATCAAGAAACACAGAGAGGTAAAGTAAGGAGCCCAAGCTCTGGGGGATATTCGTGTTCCAGCCAGAACTCAAATCCAGCAGTCTGGGCTCAGAGTTCACCTCCTCACTGTCCACTCTCCTAGCATACTCCTAGAGCGTGGGTATTCAGGACTGGGCGCTGAGTGCTTGAAATGAAGGAGACTCCAGAGCAATTTCCAGGGGTCTGGCTTGGGTACCTGAACATTTGGGTTTCAGCTTCTTGAGCCTACTCCTCTGAAGGAAGCCCCTCCCCAAATCTATACTTAACTCCCTCATACACTCACATTCCCACCATCACACCACCACCCCCTTCTCCTTTTCAGTCCTTGCATTTTGCATTCGACCCTAAACGCAAAGTGGAAAACCTCATGAGCGTTGCCAATTAGGTCTGAGGAACCGGGACAGAGAACTCTGCTCTTTGTTAATACAAGAGCTGTTTAAGTCTGTTATTTTCAAATCAGACAAAACTGGGAAAACTTTGAGCAAGCTTGTGTGGTTTTCCTTCTCAGAGAGCAAGACCTTGGCAGCCCTACTAGTGTTTCACACTAGTTTTTCTACAAACAGCTCGCGTACCTACATTTAACACACTTGGCCAGCCTGATCTGCAGCCTCAGACAGATCTGCAGCCTCAGACAAACCCACAGAAAGAAAGTGGCCGTAGCTGGGAGAGCTTCAGAAGCCAAATGGATTTCTTTCCCCGGGCATGAAAGTTAAAGCAAGCATCTGCAGCAAGAAACTTGTGTATTTCCTGCGGACAGGGAGACCTCTTGCCCCTCCCGGGCCGATACAACCCACTTTGCACATCCTGCTTCTCTGGAGCTAAAAATAAATCGGTATGTACTGAAAAACACTCAAACACATCTCCCCAGCACACCCCTTCTCGAGTCCCCTAGGGCAAGAAACGCAAATCTTTCGGGTCCTGAATCCAAAACACACACCACTTCTTCCTATGGGTTCAACCAGCGCCTTCCAGTCGCTCCCAAAGCCCCCTTCCCAGGTCCCCGCCTCTCGCACACGCCTCCTGCGGCCTCTCAGGGCCGACTCCGCAGGCCCGGGAACCAGCGGGTGTCCTGGACCCCACCCCGCGCCGGGGAGGGATGCTCTGGAGGTCCCTGAGCCGCCAGGCTCTCGAACGCCCCCTTCCGACCCAGCGCGCCCCCGTCTTGCCAGCCCCGCGCACCTCGGCGCGCCCCTCTGCAAAGTTGCTCCCTCCGTTTCTGCCACCCGCTCTCAGGGTCTTTGGTTCTGTTTTCCTTTCCCTCGGAGACATGGGAGGGAGGACAGGGGAACTGACAGAGTGAACTGAGTCCGGGCGGGGCGGCAGGGACAGGTCCGCGGCCCCGCGCGCTCCACGTGCCCACCCTGCGCCCTCCGCGCCGCAGGCGCCGGGTTCCCCCAACTGCGGCCCGCGGCGCCACCGCCCCCCGCACACCCGCCCCAGCTGCCACTCCGACGCCGCTCTGGCTCCCGAGAAGCCGCGGGCAGGCGCTGCGACTCACCGCCTCGGCTGCTGCCGGCGTCTGTGTCGCCGCGGGCGAGGCTGCGGCAGCGGCGGCGGCAGCGCCTTCCCTCCGCCCGCCTCCCCCTGGACAGCACCGCCGCCCGCCGCGCCCCCCTCCCCAGCCTCGCTCGCTGCCTCCCTCCTCGCGGCCAGCCACCCCACTCCCGGCTGCAGCCCCGCAGACGGCCTCTCCCTGGGTGCAGGGGGGCCAAGCTGAGGCGCGGGGTTTGCAGGTGTAGTGGACGCCGGGGTGCAGCCGCTGGGCTTATCCGCGATGTGCCCCCTAGCTCTAGCCCTCCACCCAGGCTTCTGGGCAGGTTGCACTGTCACTTTCCCAAAGGGGCCATCTGTTTACCTGTTCGGGCCGTGGGGAGGTCAGATTCAAACCACAGCACCTTCTTCTAGGCTTCGATAGGGGAGGGGGCGGGGGGGCGGAGACTGGAGTCCCTGCTGTTTGCAGTGAAGCTCCACAGGGCCTTGGAAAGACATGAGGGTTTGCTCTTGCCTAACCAGTGTTATCTCTACTCAGAGCCTTCTGTGAATTGTCTAGAGATGGCTTAACAAAAACTCAAGAGGACATCTGAGGGAGAACCCCCTTATCCCACCCCCACCCCATCCTCCACTCCAGAATGTCACCAAATATTTTATCACAACTGGAGAAGATCTGAAGTGAATGTCTTGTCAATTCAGTGAACCAATATTTACCCAGTGGCTGCCAGCACATATTCCTGTCTTGCTCTGTTGGCCACTCATGACCTGTCAAAAAGCCACTGTAACTTCTTGTGTTTGTCAACTCCAGTGACATTTCCAGAACCCCACATCAAGTCTTAAAAGCAACTTAGAGTTATTCATTCTTTAAAAATCTTGCTGGTAAAAACAACAAAAAGGCACCATGTAAAGTTATAAGGCCACCATGACCTATCTATGTTGGCTATAATAATTACAAAATCTTTTAACATGACTAGTAATAGAAATGATAGTTACATTTAGGTCCAAACAGCTGCCAACTTTGATTTGAAAATCAAGAAAAAGGTACACCTGACTGAAAATAACCTTAGTTATGCCTTCTATTTCCACATCATTTATTCACTTCAGTCAGTACTTGAAAAATCAAGTTTTCTGAGAAGCCAGTAAACCATCATTGGACACTAGAACTTTTTCTTGAAATGGATTAGCATATTAACTCAAGGGCTTGCTTCCCTAGATACATACACACTGGAATCACCTAAGGAGCTGGGTTTTTGTTTCGTTTTTAAATACTAGACCTGGGCCCCACCCACCCCCACTAACCCTGCACCCCCACCCTAAGATTCTGATTTAACTGGTCAGGGGTGCGACCTTTCATGCGGATATTTTTTCGGTGGGCCGGGAAGATTCTGATGTACAGCTGGGATGGAAACCTGGGATTAGCCCATCTTCAAACCAGGCCTAAGGCAATGGGACCCAAAACAAGGAAGTTTTGAGGCTGGGAAAGTTCTGAGCAGGTGTTGCCAACTCGTTTCCCTAAGGGATTAAGAGGCAGTGACAAAGAATTAATTTAGGCTAGGTGTACTGGGGCAAACTGGGAAGGGCATTATGCCATCAAGAGGGCAGCTTCATTTTTCTACATGGGAAACGCAGGTCCAATTGTGGCCATCGAGTTGAGGTTTTTAATTATTATTGTTTGTTTGTTTATTTTTTCTGGAGAAGCCAGAAGTCTACATTTAATATGAACTCTACTCACTTTAAAATATTGGTAACTAATTTTTTAAATTCTTTAAATGCCCCATAGACCAAGACAAAAAAAGTGTGTAGGCTACAAGGGTCCCTAGGTCATCATTTGGTCAGCTCTGGTCTGAACTGTGTAGGGCTGGTCACTGCTACATACTCTGCAGGAAGAATTCTGATGGGTCAAAGGTAGTAGTGGGAAGGTGGCAGTGCTTTACTAAGATATAACTTATATAACACACAATTTAATGTTTTTAGTGTATTCTCAGAGTTTTACAACTATCACCACAATCAATTTTAGAACCCCCAAAAGAAATGGCATATCTGTAATGTAGGGAGGAAGCAAGAGAATTAAAATGTTAATCAAGCCACAATCAGAGACTGCAGTATGCTGTCAGCCCTGCAACCAGGCTAGGAGGACACCTTCAGAACAAAGAAAGATTCCTGCTGGGATTGCTAACAACCTGTGAAGGGGGAACAGGAACCAAGAGTCATTCTCTATGGCTAAAACCAGGGGGAACCAATGAATTAAAGGCTGGGAACCACCAGCAGGCCCTTCACTCTACATATTCTTACTTTTTCACACTAGATACCCTTCTCCTTCCTTACTGTATGTCCATATCAAAGGAAATGGATAAACAAAGTCTTTTAAACAATAACTCACAGGAACTAAAGAATGACATAATAAACTGAATTCCCTGAACACTGGAGGACCCCCATCTACTCACTCTCTTTCCACATCTCTCTTGGTCCCTCTCACTCTCTACCTCTGAGAGGAGAACACTCTGTTTGTGGAAATGTTATCGCTTTTCTAATAAACTTTCATTTTCACTCTCCACCAAAGGACCCTCTTCTCTCAGTCCAGGGCTTGGTCTCCTTAACACTTGAGGGGAAATTTGCCCCGTCCTATGTCACCTCTTAGCACTCTCCATTTTTTCTTCTAACCCCCAGCCCCTGGTAACCACAAATCTACTTTCTGTCTCTATAATTGATTTGCCTACTCTAAATATTTCATATAAATTAAGTCTTCATACAATATGAAGTCTGTTGTGACTGGTTTCTTTCACTTAGCATAATGTTTTTTAAGGTTTACCTGTCATCATTACTTCATTCCTTTCTATGAACAAATAATATATATCTCAAAATACAGAAATACCATATTTTGTTTATTAATTTATTAGTTAATGGACATTTGGGTTGTTTCCACTTCTTGGCTAATATGCTGCTATAGCATTCATATATAGATTTTTATGTGTATGTATGTTTTTATTTCTCTTGGGTGTATATCTAGGAATGGAAACGCTGGTAAATGGTAAATCTATATTTAACATTTTGAAGAATAGCCACGCTTTTTTTCAAAGTTGCTGTACCATTTTACCTTTTCACCAGCAGTATATGAGGGTTCCAATTTCTCCACATCCTAAACCAACACTCACTCTTTTGCCATTTTGAAAGTTATACCAACCTAGTGGGTGTGAAGTGGTATCCCGTTTGTGGTTTTGATTTGCATTTTTCTAATGGCTAACATGTTGCTCTTCTTTTCATGTGCTTATTTTCTTTGGAGTAATAATTTTTTTTCAGATGCTTGGTCTACTTTTTAACTGGGTTATTTGTGTTTTTATTATTCACGTGTAAGAGTTCTTTATATATTCTGACTATAAGTATCTTATCAGATATATATTTTGAAAATATTTCCATTTTGTGGGTTGTCTTTTTGTTTTCTTTGTGGTATCTTTCAAAGAGCAAACGTATTTCATCTTGATGAAGCACAAACTATGTGTTCCTTTGTTGTTTGTACTTTGGATGTTATATCTAAAAGGCTTTGCCTAATTCAAGGTCACAAAGATTTATTCCTGAATATTAGGCCTTACTCTTTAAAATGCTCCTCAGTTGTGTGATATTGGAAACTGGGAACACAGAGACAACCGGCCTTAGGCTTGTGGTCAGAGTCTCCTGTATCCAGGGGTCTAATTTGCTGGGACCGCTCTCTCACCATGGCACTTTGTCAACTTTGGGCGTCAAATTATAAGTTTCTGTCAAGGAAGCAACCAAGTGAATAAAGTTTAGACTAGCTAGGCCAACAATAGCATGTATTTATTCATCCACTTCACAGATATTTCCTAAGGGCCCTTATGTGCTTGAAATTGTTCTAGGAAATCTATGCTCTGGTGAGACAGAGAAAGAGAGAGGGAGAGGGAGAGGGAGGGGGAGAATACTTAGGTTATTCTGGAAACACAAAGAAATCTAATGTGGTTGGACCTTAGTGGATGTCTTTGGCTAACCTCCCTAGAAAGCAGAGCCTGCACAACATTTTGAGTTCATTTTTGCATAAAGTACAAGGCATTGATCAAGGTTCATCTTTTTACTTATGGATATCCAATTGTTTCAACACCACTTACGGAAAAGACTATTTTCTTCTCCACTGAATCATCTTGCATATTTGTCAATTCAGTTGACCCTATTTATGTGTTCCACTATTGTGTTCCAATGATCTATGTGCCTATCCTCTTGTTAGTCCCACATTGTCTTTATTACTGTAGGTTTTCAATGAGTCTTGAAATCAAGTGATGCAATTCCTCCAACTTTGTTGTTGTTATTGTTGTTTTTAAACTGTGTTGGCTGTTCTACTTCCTTTGTCTTTCCACATACACTTTAGAATAATGTCAATATCTACAAAATTTCTACTGACATTATGATTGTGATTGTATTGAATCTATAGACCAATTTGGGGATAATTAGCAACTTAACAGTATTCAGTCTTATAATCCATGAACATGATAAATATTTATATTTTAGTCTTCTTTGATTTCTTTCACCAGCATCTTGTAGTTTTGAACATAAAAATTCTACATATTTTTGTTAGCTTTATAACAATGTATTTTGTGTGTATGTGTCATTGAAAATGTAAATTTCAGTTTCCACATGTTTATGCCTTGTACATAGAAATATGATTTATTTTTTTATATCTATCTTGTATCCTATGGCCTTCATAAACTCACTCATTTCAAGTACTTTTTTGTAGATTCCTTGGGATTTTATATGATGACAGTCATGGTACTGGTGAATAGGGCGAGTTTTATTTCTTTTTTTCCAATCTCTATGCCTTATATATTTTTTTCTTACCTTATTGCACTAGCTAAACCTCCAGTTCTATGTTGAATAGAAGTGGCAAGTGCAGATGTCCTTGCCTTGTTCCCAATCTTAGGGGGAAAGTATTCAGTCTGATAAGAAGAATACTTTGCGCTGTCTCCCTCGGAGAGAGCAAAGGATGTATCCTCTATATATTTTAGAATCACTATTCTTTAAAAGCACCCTGACCACACAGTCACCAGTGATTCTAATGTCCAGATAGATTTGGAGACCACCAGCCTAGAAGATCTCTTTGCTCCCTTCTGTTTCTTAAATTTTATGAGACAAGCTCCTCTATTCAAAGGCAAATATTTACTCAGTGTTTTCTACATGCCAGACAGAGTTTTAGGCTCTCTCCATATAAAAATTAATGCTTAGTACATGTCCTTACTAACCTTGAAATCTAATGAGGGAATCTCATACAGAAGCCTGTGTTACCATGCAATGTAAATGCTCTAATGGAAGTATGTACTTGTTTTACTTACTCTTAATTTCCTAGATCCTTGAAGATGGAGAATTCTTCTACAGAATTTCAGTTAGAATTCTACAGAATTTCAGTTAGAATTCTACAGAATTCTAACTGAAACCACCCTGCCTTAGATACTCGCAGCCACCTAAAGCCAGTCTTTTCTGGATTTTGCCCAAGAGGAGTCTTTCTCTTGATTATGGAGCCTCAGAATTTGTGGACTCCTTTTGAGATAATTTGAGGCTGTCATCTTAATTAGGACTTTTTAATTTCTCCTCAGATCTCTTTTTTGCTCTTCACCTTACAAGTGCTATAAAAGGATCTTACTTCTTTTAAATGTCTCTTCCTTCATCTCCAATCAGTAATGATCATATCTTCACATTCTATGTTTAGATCATGTTTTTTCCTCCTACCTGTATATTTAATCATATAGCTTCATTTAATTATAGTCCATGCCCACTAGCTAAGGATATACTGATATATCTATAAAAATCACATCAATGAGGGAGGGGGGTGGATGGGAGTTATTAAAGTGGATTATCCACTGCTGCCAACACAGTACTACTACTTCAGTGCTATTCTTCATCGTCAAAGTACATCTGTGAAGAAGTAGGTGTTCTTCACAGTGGTAGCTGAATGCTCAGTTATTTTAATATTCTTATTAAAAATGATTTTCTAAAACAAATAATTTTCATTGACTAATACATTTAACAAAAATTTTGTTGAATCTGAAATATTTTCATAGAATACAAATGGTAGGGCATCCCAAAATTTAAAGAAAATATTATGCAAGTGAGATAACTTTGTCCATTAACTTTTGTTCTTCTTACGGTTAGGAAAAGACTCATTGTTCACTATTAATGGTAACACACTTCAACCAGTCATTTATTGAGAAGCGTCTTCTGTGCCAGGCCTGAGGGGTTTATACAAAGATATGTAAGTTAGTTTCCCTACTGTCAGGAAACTGTTTAATAGAGAAAAGAGATGCATAAACAGATGGTGACATAAGGTGTGCTATGGTCCAGGAAGGATAGGTTTCTGTGGATGTTCAGTCTTCTAATCCAGACCCAAGGTGAGCAGGCATATTTAATTTCTAAAATATAACTAGTTACTATTCACTGAGTATTTACTATGTGCTGGGCACTATTTTAAGCAAATATCACATATAAGCACACTTAATATTCACCAAAAGGAATATTATGAGGAATAATATGAGGAAGGTACTACTATTACTCCACTATCAAATGAGGTTTTTCAAAAGGTTAATGACTTGCCAGAGCAAGCACAACCCTGAAGATGCTGGGTGGGAATCTAGAATAGGTCATTACACATAACTATGTCCCCCTCAGGGGACGTCCTATTCTAATCTCCAAGACCTATGAAGACATTACTCTACATGGAAAAGAGGAATTAAAGTTGCAGATAGAATTAAGATTGCTAATCTATTGGTTTTAAATAGAAGGATTATTTTATATTACTCAAGTGGGCCAACGTAATCCATAGAGGTCCTTAGAAATAGAACAGGGAGGCAGAAGGAGATATGAGCCTCAGAAAATAGTCAAAGATGCAGTACTGCTGGCTTTGAAGACAAAAGAAGGGACCTCTGAGTCAAGGAAAATGGACAGCCTCTAGAAGCGGGAAAAGGCAAGGAATCAGGTTTCCCTTATAGTCTCCAGGAAGGAACACAGCTTTGCTCACAGCTTAATGTCAGCCCAGTGAGACGCGTCTCAGACTTCTGAACTGCAGAACTGTAAGATAATAAATTTGTGTTGTTTTAAACTACCAAGTTTATGGTAATTTTTAAAAAGATTTTTATTAAAATCATAATACTATATTAGTTTCAGGTGTACAGCAAAGTTATTCGCTAAAGAAGTGATCACCATAAGTGCAGCAACCATCTGACACTGTACAACACTATCACAATATTATTGACTGTTCCCTGTGCCATATGTACACCACATCCCTATGACTTATTTGTTTTATACCTAGAAATTTAAACCTCATATTCTCCTTTACGCTTTTTCTCTCCTTTTTAAAGTTTTCAATTACAGTTGATATTCAACATTATTTTATATTAGTTTCAGGTATATAGTATAGTGGTTAGACATTTATATAATTTACAAAGTGACCCCCTGACTAGTCCAGTACCCACCTGGCACCATACAGAGTTATTACTATATTACTGACTATATTTCTTATGCTTTACTTTACATCCCCATAACTATTTCATAACTACCAGTTTGCATTAGTTAATCTCTTTATCTTTTTCACCCCACTGTAATAATTTGTTACAGCAGCAATAAGAAACTTATACACAGGCCCAGGTCTTCTTATTTTAGAGCTCAAAGTCTTGATTCCAGAAGCCAATTCCCAAGTTTTAACATAGGAGAACATAATCCAACATTTTTGCATGTATTGCTTGGAATATTTGGCCCTGGATTCCTTACCTTATTCTTATTTACTATAAAAGGTAGCACCAGCCCTGCAACCCTTCTGCATCTCTGTGAGACCCTACTTGCACTTTCTCCCTATCCCCTTGGCATTTCTCAGTGCATCTTCAATTCATCTGGAAACTAGAAGGATTCATTATGTACTGATTTTCTCCTAGAACATTACCAAAAATGGCAAAAGAACAATAAGCAGAGTCATGATCAGAAGGGAGCAATATTTTTATCAAACACCGTGACTTCCCCCATCAGTCAGGCAGCCATCGCACCCAGTCCAGCAACTTTTATGTAGAGTGAAGTAGAGCCTAAGTATTTGACAGGAGGCAGAGGTTTGCTGCATTCCTTTATGCCTCAAAATACACTTGGTCTGGTTCAAGGTAAGACATTCTAAAGAGGGAGGAAAATAGCTTCTCTTTCTGCATATTCAGGCAGCTGCCTTGCCTGCAACGATCCAAGAATGATTCAAGAGGGGCATCCAGCTCAGCATACAGGAGACCTCGTTTGCTGGTCTTCTGCTGGCTGCAGAGCTGCCGAGACCATGAGAGCAAATATAAAGGGAGGCTCTCTCCTCCCCGCTTCACAGGCTTCAGATGCTGATCATTTTATTATCTTTCCAGTTTATTGCTCCACCTTCAACACTTTCTCTAGGTCTCTTGTCATGTGGCACCCAGAATAAAGTGCAGTTAACTAGGAAGTTTCTTCTGACAGATAGCCAAAGGTGACAAGAATCAACTTCAAGGTCACAATGATTGTGCTGGAGTTTCGAGAGCTTATTGTTACATAGTCAAGAATTTTGTGGTCCATCGAAAGTATTTACACAACAGAAATAGGTAAATGCTACAAATCAGAATTTCTCCTCACTCACTTCCTGCCCCACAGCAGATTTATTGAGACACCACTGGGTCATACCGACTGTGCACCTTTTGAGATATTGTGTCTTATTTTCTTGCTTTTGAAAGCCAGCATCACGGATGAAACTGCCACTCAACTTGCAGGCCATGAGAGCATAAAAGTAAGGACAGTCAACCGCTGAGACAAATACAGCTTTTAAGCTCAAGTACTGGTTCTTCAGCAATTCCTTAAACCACAAAGAGAACAAGAGCTACATCACCAAATACTGATGACATAATGGCTATAAAATCTACCAGTTTATATCTGTACAGCAGAGGAAAGAGAGGATATTGGGTTAAAATCAGAGAAGACTTCATAAAGAAATTGATTGGGCCTTTATTCCTTGTCTTATTAATAATTACTTAGTACCTCCTATGTGCAAACATCTGTGCTAGGCTCTGTGGAGACACAAAGATGAATCTGGATGTGGATCTTCTCCCAGAAGAGCTGGCAGCTTCGCAAGGCCTTCAGGAAGGACCGGGGCATCTGAGCGCTTTTTCGGGTATTGTGCCAAGATCGCTTTCCTTGGTCCCTGCTTCTACCTCCACCTTTAGCTTCTCTGCTCCTTGGCACCCCAATTTGAACTGTTCCTTGGATTATGGATTTCAAATCTCAAGTCCAGGTGTTCTCTCCCCTGCCCCAGCCCTTCCATGCCCTTCTCTTCCTGCAGCTCTCAGCTCATGTGTCAGCCTCTCGGACAGGCTTTTCTTACTACACCTTAATGTTATCCCTACACACATGTGCACACAGAGGTCCAGGTACTCTTTATCACATCATCCAATTTATTTCTTTCATGGCAGTGATCATAATCTCTGCTTAGGTCATTCATTATTCATTTATTTATTTTTTTATTGTCTGTTCTACCATTACCACCTGCCACTAGATAAGTGCTCTTAACAGCAGGGATCTTACCTGTCTTATTCAACACCATGTCTCTAATACTTAGCTTTAAGCTTGTGCTTTCAATAATAAATGTTTAATTAATTAATATTAATATAAATGAAGTACAACTATTGGGACTCAGAGGAAGGTATGGTTATATCCAACTGGAAAGACCAGGAAAAGACTTTATAGAAGAGGTAGGTTTTGAGCTGAACCTTGAAGGAAGGGTAGGATTCAGAAGGTGGAAGATACAGAGTGAGAAATAGCATGTAGTAGTAAGCACAGAAACCCAGGAACCAGCAGAGCAGTAAATAATAAGATTGTTCCAAGAAGATTGGGCAGGTAGCCATTGACATCAGTTCAATCGCACATTCAAAACTTATGATTTTGAAGAGATATTTTATAATTTGCCTTTTCTTAAGACAGTGATTTCAAAATTGAGTTCTGCATAATCTGTATCCTGCAAAGTTTAGCTGGTGGGGGGTGGAGAGGGAGAGGGAGAGACTTCCCTTCCCCACCTTCCAACCCCGCCCCCACACACCCCCATCCAGCAACTCTGCTTTCATCTATTGTATCTCTTTGTGCTTTTAAGTAGGGTTTGATTTGGGGAAAAGATCCCATCTTTCTTTGTCTTTTCTACACAATGATTAAAATATTTCTTCATGTATCTTTTGTTTTTGTATTCAACTTTCATGGGAAAATATGCAATTCTCTTTTTTCCCTTCTTAAATAGAATTTACTTTTATAGATTTTGTTAGCTATACCATATATAGATTTTTCGGGGTAATGATTCATTCTTTTAAGAACATAACATTTTGAAATGTAGATTCTTTCATCTTTTCTACAGATTCTATGAGCCATACATAGATGTATTTGCAAAGTATGCTTATGATTATGTTGAAAAACAAGACTATATCATGGACATGTTTAAAGAAGTAGAAATGAAGAAAATATATTTAAATATCTAAGTAGAAAAAAATGTCTGCTGGATACTGGGACAGTGTGCTAAATTTTAAGAGTGAATTGAAATAAATGAAGTACTTCAAAATAATCTGAACTGCATTCAAAAAGATAATTATTAAAATTCAAAGTGCAATTATCAACTCTGATATTTTTGTGTTGCATTCTGTCTCTGACAAGTTTGGGTCCTGCTTGTAATTATTTTTCAATCAAAAAGAGAATTAATGATTCATACCCTGTGATTCAAATACCAAGTTCTTCACAGATCATGTATTATATTTCCATTTAAAAATACCCCTACACAAACCTTTATCTGCCATGGTCTGACCAAGAAACATTTCATTTTATCTTGACTAGTATCAAGAACTTTTACTCAAAAAGATTCAGGGATACTGCTATTGATTAATCCTCACATGGTATTGGAGGTTGCATCCCTGTGACAGCAAATTCTAGGGTAATTAAAATTGTGTGACTATAAGTCTCATCCATCTAGGAGCCCATTTATTTCAAAAAATTCTAATAAACAAAATAATTTGGAGTTTAAATACAATGGGATTTGGTCAATATTTTTCATATCTTGATGAGAAGTTATGGAAGGAAAACTGGTAATCTGACATAGAGATATAAATTTAAGATTAAAGGTCATGATATTTCCAGGACTCTCTTATACCATCAAACTACACAATCTCATAGTAGAATGCCTTGGTTTCTGATTCTAATACCCTAAGAAATGTAGCAATGAATTCATGCCTATCAGATCCATACACACAATCATCCAGAAGCTGCTGGCTTAGTAGAATGTTGGAATGGCCTGCTGAAGACTCAATTATAGCTCCAGCTGTGAGACGACACTCTAAATGGATAAGGCAAGATGCAGTTACTCTTTAGTTAACAACCAAGATAAGGTGAAGTTTCCTTAATAAGCAGAATATACAGGTCAGGAAACAAGAGGTGGAGACTGGAGTAGCTTCTCTCATGTTTGCGCTGAAGAATCTACTTACAAAATTTTTGCCTCCCCTCCCTGCACACTATGGACTACTCGTGAGGTGAGGAGCATTATATCTGGATCCCAAGAGTTTCTCTGAGGTGCTTCTTAATACCCAAGAGTAAAAGTTAGTAAAAATTTGCAAAAAAAATATATCAGGGCTACTGAGGATGCAAATCCTTCTGGAATGAGGGTTTATGTCACCCCAACAGGTATATAACTCTGACCAGCCGAGATTCTGGCTGAGGTCAAGGAGAATGTGGAATAGTAATGGAAGTAGTCTCTTTGTGACCATTTATGGGCATGAAGACACTGACAATTAGGCATATTTCATTCTCTGCTTTATGTGTGTGTATGTATATGTATATGTACATGTACGTGTACGTGTACGTGTACGTGTATGTGTATGTGTATGTGTATATGTATATGTAATAATATAATATCTACTACAATAATTACCTCATATATATTTATAATTACCTTTACTCTTCTCTTTTCCCTTATTGTTATATACAAGGATTGATGATGGCAATTAACTTTACAATTCATCCTTAGGTAAAAAAAAAAAAACCTCAGCACTGTGACTGAATTTTGAGAAGTAATTAATGTAGTCTGAAAATGTATATTGTGATTGTCTCAAAAAAATTGATTAAATAACTTTTGGAACTTTTTATTTCTTCATTTTGGGGAAAAGGTAAGGAATGTTTCTGGTTGTACAAAAGTTAGTTGCATATTGTTAGATGGAAGCATAAAGATGTTTTTGTTACTGTATATGAGTTTAAAGATGTATAGAAGGGTAGTTATGCATACTGAGCAGCCCAAAGGAAGAAATATGTCAGTTAATAAACTATTTCTCTCGGTTCCAATCCACTCTCTATATTCTAGCACTGGAGACTTCAACATTCCTCTCGTAATTAATAGAACAAACAAGTAGGCAGAAATTCATCACGGATGTAGAGGTCCTAAATAATACTTCTGACTTGATCTAATTGACATTTCAGAACACAACCCAACAACAGCAAAATACATATATTTTTCAACTATATATGGAGTCTTAACCATGATAGACTATATTCTTGGTCATAAAACACATTTTAGCAACTTTTAAAAAATTAAAATTATGCAAA
The DNA here is from genome assembly GCA_004027375.1 of Macroglossus sobrinus. Lineage (NCBI taxonomy): Eukaryota > Metazoa > Chordata > Mammalia > Chiroptera > Pteropodidae > Macroglossus > Macroglossus sobrinus. The sequence goes on from PVKZ01004870.1 coordinate 49,308, forward strand.
GTATGCTCTTTGACCATAAGAGAATTAAAGTAAAACTCAATAGTAGAAATATATATGGAAAATCCCCAGGTATTTGTAAATTAAGTTCTCAAATATTTGGAAATTAAATAACACATTTCTAAGATACCTATTTCTAAGAGGAAGTTCAAGGGAAGTTAGAAATATTTTGAGAGAGAGGTGTTGATATCTCTGACTATAATTGTAGATTCATCTATCCTTAAAAGTTCTCTTATTTTTTTTGTTGTTGCATATATTTCGAATCTCTGTTATTAGGTACACAAACATTTAGAATTTCTAAATAACTAAATAATTTAGGCTGTTTAATTACTTTTAATTGACCGGTTTATCATGATAAAATTATTTTTATTATCTCTGATAACAGTCTTTGTTCTGAAATCTACTTTGTCTGCTATTAATGTAGTCACCAGTTTTTTTTTATTAGTATTAGTATGGTAAATGTTTTTTTTATCTGTTTTAACTTATTTGTATCTTTATATTTAAATTTGTTTTCTTGTAAGCAAGATACAGTTGAGTTTTGCCTTTTCATCCAATCTAGCAATCTCTGCCCTTTAATTAGAGTGTTTAGACCATTTACATTTAATGTAATTACAGACATATTAGGGTTTAAATCTACCATTTTGCTATTTGTTTCTGTCTATCATTGCTATTTTTGTTTCTGCCTCTTAGTTTGAGTATTTTTCGGGATTTAATTCTGTCTTTTTTGTTGACTCATTAGCCATACCTCTTTTTATGTATCATTTTTTTATGATTGTTTTAGTAATTTAATGAATAATTTAGATTACTTTACTGATTGCTTTTTAGTGATATCTAACTATCACTGTAATAATATACCCTCAAGTAATGATATATCACTAATATAATATGCTCCATTATATACTTCACACATAGTATAAGAAGATCACAACAATATACTACTATTTCCTTTTTCCAAGGCTTTGTGCAACTATTTTCATTCATTTTACTTCTATATGTGCTATAAACCTCACAACCCAATAATATTTTTAAACAATTAATTACATTTTAATATATTTAAAAAACATGAAAACTCTATTTTATATTTATCCATACATTTTCAATTTCTGGTGCTCTTTATTCCTTCAAGTAGATCTAGATTTCTATTTGGTGTTATTTACCTTGTACCTGAAGGACTTCCTTTAATATTTCTTATAGTGAAAGTATGCTGTTAAAGAATTCTTTCAAATTTATATATCTGAAAAAATTTTATTTTACATTCACTTTTTTGCTTTAAAACTGTTATTTCATACAGGTTTTGCCTGACTTTTAGATGATTAAAGAAAGAGCGCAAGCCTAGTCTCTGTTTCTCAACCATGGCCAGAAGTGGGAGTATAATAATAAAACTAAAAAAAAGTTGGATATGGTAAAAAATTTCAGAAAATACAAAAGAGTATATGTTGAAAAGTAAGCCTTCTTTACACCACATATCTCTAGTGCTTCCAATTCACCAGCCCCTCTTTTCAGACATAATACCAATTTCTTATAAAATGTTATGGAAATATTCTATGCATCTGTTAGCATATACATGAGTGAATGTTGTGCACAGGATGTTGTAGCCTTGTTTTGTTATGTTTAACAGCATGTCTAGATGATGGTTCCATATCAGCATACATAGTTCTTCTTCTTTATTTTTTTATGGCTGCAGAGTCTAATGTAGAGAGGAATGAAACATAATTTATTTAATCCATTCTTGATTAGTGGATATTATTGAGTTGTCAGCCCTCTGCTATTATAAACAATGCTATAATGAATATTTTTGCACATGTATCTTTGGGCACATATATGATAATACTTGTAGAATAAATTCATAAAATTAGAATTTTTAGATCAAGGGATTATGCATTTTAAAATGAGATATGTGTTGTTAAAAAGTCCTCAAAAAGGATTGTACTAATTTATGTTGCCATCAACAGTGTTATGAGAGAAGGAAGTATTTAGCTTTGATGTTGCAGAAAATAATAAGCAGGAATATTGAAGTTTTGCATAATGACAAGATGAACTCAGTGATTTCATGAAGCTTAGAGGGAAGGAATGAAACAGATAAAGAAAGAATATACTGAGTTTAGGTTGCATGATTTAAACAAGGTTACATTTATGATAAGAAAATTTAAATCTTAAGCTAGTTTTCCTACTATATATATGATGACTACATGTCATACTTTTTGTCCAAACCCATAGAATATTCACCACCAAGAGTAAATTTTAAGGTAAACTATACACTTTGAGTAATTATGATGCATCAAGATAAATTGATCCTTGGTAAAAAAAAAAAAATGAAAAAGAAAATGTACCATTCTGGTGAGTGATGTTGGTAATGCACATGTGATGGCTGGGAGAATACGGGAAATCTCTGTATCTCCCTCTCAATATTGTCGCAAACCTAAAATTCCTTTAAAAAATAAAGTCTTAAGAAAACTAAATTACATATATTTAAAAGTAAAGAATGAAAAATTCCATGAGGGAAATATTGGCAAAACATATCTAAGGGCTTCTATCTAGAACAAATAAAAAATTATTATACTTGAATAAGAAAAAATTCTAGTAAAAACAAAATTGGGACAAAATAATTGGACAGGCACTTCACTGAAGAATATATATGGATAATAAATAACTACATAAGATACTTGATATCATTAATTATTAGAGAAATATTTCTCAAAACTATATGTAATAATATATAACCCCATACTCACAAAAATAGCTAAAATAAAAAAGGCTGAACATACAAAATGTTGATGAGAATATAGAGCAACTGGAACTCTCATTTATTGATGGCAAGAGTATAAAGTAATAACACATTTATGGAAAACAGTTTGATGATTTCTTAAAATGCTAAACATAAACCAATTAGATAACCCAAACTTTTCACCAGCCCACCCTGATATATTGTGGAAGGAGACTGACTATACAAGGGCCAAATCTATCTTACAGATTAATGTGTCCTCAGAACCTAGAACAGTGCCTGACATATAGTGAACATTTAACAAATGCACATCAAATGAATATTTGTATTAGCAGCTCTAGAGAAAAAGTCTGAGGCAGAGTTTCAAATTCAGAAGGAGACAACATAAAATAATGAATAGAACCATAGTAGTAGATGAGAGACCTCAGAGGAAACACACAGAGTGAAAATATGTGAGCCAGGCTGGAATCTGGGGGACAAAACACTGAAAATGTAACCTGATAGAAAAAAAAGGAATTAACAATACTGAAACAGCCTAGCCATAGAGGTAAGTATAGAATCAGCAGAGAAGAGTTCAGTAGATGCTGAGGGAGGAGACAGGTTTGAAAAGAAAGAGGTGGTCAGGAGCTTCACATACTACAGAGACGTTAAATAAGATAAGGCTCCAGAAGAGCTCATTTAACCAGGGGCTTTCCAGTGGAGTGGTTAGGGCAGTTGTATTATATTGGATCAAAAATTAAATGAGAGGCAAGAAATTTATGTAGAGTGGATGTAGACTAAACTTGGGAGGATGTTAGCAGCAAAGTGAAGAGGATAAAGAGGTTAGAAACACAAAGAAACTAAGCTTTACTAAGAGCTTCCTATGGGTTAAGAGATTTGCTAGGTACTATACACACATTATTTTATTACATCTTCATAGTTACCCTGTGAGGTATTCTTGTCTCCATTTTATAGATGAAGAAAATGAGGCTTAAAAAGATCAAGAAATGTGCTAAAAAGTCACACAACTAGTAAAGTAAATAGTACTAGCTTGACAAGAAAGCAACACAAGTGATGTGGCAGACAGCTTTGGGGCTACTCAGTACCTACCTCCTTCCTTCTTCTGCTAACAAATCTCAAATTGCTTTCATTCCACATACTTCACACTACCCAGGCTTTAGTCAACACAATGAGCATCATTAGCATTCTCCTTGCAATCATTTTTGGGGAAAGAACCCAAGAATTGGCACAGATGGGGAAATTACTCAAGTTCATTAAAGTCTAAAGCATGTAGACTCAATTCTGGAATTTTTGTTTGAACTATCAGGAAAACATACACTCTGTTTTGGAATGGAGGAGGATAAGAACTTAAAAGCAATTCTGAGTTCTTCAGTTACCTTATCCCCATAAGGAGAGAGCCTAGCAGAAAATGAAACCAACATAGCAGAAGTCAGAGCTATGAGATGGAGAGAAACCAGGTCCAGAAGACATTGTCTGAGCCACTGAATCTAACTGCCCCTGTGGTTAAACTAATCCTAGATCTTCAACAATCTCTTTAAGTTCCCTTTTTAGTTAAATCAGTTAGAGTTGGGTTTCCTGTTCAACCTCAAATTCTACCTGAAAGAGTCCTAACTGATATAAGAAGGTTTCTCCCTCTGGATAGAGATGACTTATACCTGTTTTCAGGCTGAGAGGAGGCTAGTTGAGTAGAAAATTATCTAGAAGATAATAACATAAAAAAATAATAGTGCAGATTTATTTGTTTATTTATTTAGATGAGGTAATATATATTGTCTTCTATTTTATTCCTGTTACGCATCCCTATTACCATCCAGACAAAGTATCTCTAAGGCAAAGTAAGAACTCAATATTTCAAAGATGATTATGTGTCATGGCCTACTTACTGAAGGCAAAACTTATTCTATAAGATCTTTATTGATTCCTAGAACTCTCTCACCCCATTTATTCATGTGGCTAGCTTCCACTTAGGCCTCAAGAATTAGCTCAATGGTGTCAGTCTCTGCAACGGTGTCTCTTAATTTTTTCTCAACCCTAGCTTACCTCCGCAGTAAATTATGAGCCTCTCCTTTATGTTATATAATGTCTCCTGCATACGGCACTCAGAGCCCTGTTAACAACCACCATGTACTCATTTGATTGCCAGAATCACCATGAGGGTACCTCCCAACTGAGGTGAGCCCCATAAAACCATGAGGGAGGCAAAATAAATGCAAGGAAATGAGAGCTGGGAAGAAACTAGGTAACTGCTGCCCTCTCAGACGCCCTTTCTTCAGCTCTGCATCTGCTAATGAAAGAGTCTGTAATTTACTGCTCTGAAATAATGAAAAGCAGTAGAAGAGACTCACTTTTTCTTGATGTCTAGGGGCTGCTTTTATTAACAGCTTTTTTGGTCTGGCCACACTTACCCAGCTTTGAGGCTAATGGCAAAATAAATTGCACCTAATTTACATGAAGTTAGAGGCTTAGGAAGAAACACTTTCATCTGACTGCACACAGTATTGTGGAAGGAGAGTAACAGGCACGTATATGCAATTATTTTCTAAGCTCCCATTTATGTAAGGGGAAAAACATAACATTTCTGAGTTCTTACTTCTACCTGGTGTGCTGCTGAAAAGGAAGGAATCTGTGCTTTCTTTGACTGTGGGTTGTTCTTTCAACAATTCTCCTGACATTTTCACTCGACTAAAGAAAGGTAGCACAAATTGCAAGAAGTCATGGCAGGGCAGTAAGATGGAATGCAGGCAAATTTTTTCCTGGACCTTAATAGTAAGTTACTACATTGTACATTTTTAAAATATATTTTAGCTTCCTCCAGCTAGTTAAAATGAAATCTAAGAGCAAACAATTAAATCCATATTCAGTCAATTGTCTTTCGAAATGATTTTTCCTTAATTTATCAACTTCAACATTCACTGCCATTAGCACAAAGTTAAAGTTACTGGGAAAGGATGTTCAAAACATTACACAACATGACACAGATAAATGTGAAACTGACTATGTGAATTATTGAAGGAGAATCATGCTACTATTTGTTATGCTAAAGTATACTCAGAAATTGTTCATTGAGATGACCATTAATAGCAAAGATAAACTGTGAGCGCCATCTCTCTTAGTTCAGGTTCTCTAGAAAGATGAACCTGAAACAAAGATTAAGGTATTGATGATCTTTTTGAGAAGTGCAAGCCCAGGAGGAGGTAAGAGTGAAGAAAAGTAAAAGTGAGACCAAAAAAAAGATGTGAAGCAATTCTAGGTGAGTCATTATTGTGCCAGTTAGTCCTTTATGAGTCACAGAAAGATGTAGCCAATCATTCTACAGGTTAATGTGAGGCTATGGTACTTTTCTAGGACAGCTGCAGAAAGGAACTGTACCTCAGAGAAGTCTATAGAAGGAAGAAAGAAAATGAAATTTAGCTCACTCCCATCTGCCATTTTCTATTAGTTAAAGTTTATCCCATGGAGAGCATATTTCCCTGCACTGCCAGGTTGTGTCATCCAGCCCCCTGGTGGCACTGGGAAGAACAGATTCCACACCTGCAGGATAGCGTTTCATCCAGGCCTGGAAGAGAAAAGAGTGACTCAGTGCAGATGAGTTCTGCGTGTGGAGTGTGAGGTCCATGAAGGCATGAGACTTCAACTTGGGGAACCCTGTAAAACCTGCACTACTTCTCATTGCAATGTGCCCCTGATAAAGGCTGCATGAGGGGCAGTTCAAGTTGGAAAAGCATGCCTGTCAATAAATATTAAAGAAACACTCATTAAAAATGTATTCAGTTAGGCTCTGGGGAAGATACAAACACTCAAATTCTGGACATTAGAATTTCAGGGCAGAGTGCCTAAGGAGAGGTAGCTACACAGAGGAGGAGCTCCAGAGGTATGCAGAAGGATTCACTGAACTCCTTTGGCCAAAGTTGATGTATTTGTTATCTATTGCTGCTTAACCCAAACATTTATCATCTTGCAGTTTCTGTGGCTCAGAAATCCATTCATAGGCCCTCTCTCCGTCAGGACTTTCACAAGGCTGCAGTCAGCCAGGGTTAGGGTCTCACCTGAAGCCTTAACTGGAAAGGACCCGCTTCCAAATTCACTTACTTGGTTTTGGCAAAGATTCAGTCCCTTGAGGGCTCTTGGACCGAGGACCTCATTCAGTTGGCTGAATGACCTCAGTTCCTTCAGTGTTGGCCTGAGTTTACCCTTAGTTCCTTGCCACATGGGCCTCTCCCATATGGCAGCTTGCTCATCAAAGCCAATAAGTCTGTTAGCAAGACAGAAGTCATGACATGCCATAACCTAATCACAAAAATGGCATGCCATCACTTTTGCTGCATTCTATTGGCTAGAAGCAAGTCACTAGGTCCATCTCTTACCCAAGGGGAAATGATTATACAAGGGCTTGAAAATTAGGGAATGGGGAACCATCAAGGGTCTAACACATGAACTTGCATGTGCAAGACAAGATCTTGAGAAATTGAATATTGTATGGTTGACAGCTGGGAATGCTCAAACAAAGAGATCTCACTGTTAGCAAAAAAAATCCCCAAATATTTAGAAATTAAACAACACACTTATAAATTGCCCATGGGAAAAAATCTCAGGAAAATTAGAAAATATTTTAAACAGGATGATAATGAAAATACAACATATAAAAAGTATAGGCTGAAACTAAAGCTAAAATAGATGGAAAGTTATAACCTTAAATATTTAGATGAAAAAATAAGAAAGGTTTAAAATTAGTGATATAACTTGAAACTTAAAGAACATAGAAAAAGATAGGCAAATTAAGCCTAAATAGTAGAAAGATGAACATAATAAAGGTACAACAGAAATCGAAAAAATAGAAAAACAGTCAAACAATACAGAAAATTAATAAAACCAAAAAGTGATTCTTTGAAGAGATTATAACTGCAAACCTCTAGCAAACTTAATCAAAGGAAAAATAGAGAAAACCCAAATTGTCAATATCAGGATTAAAAGAGGGAAAATCACTACAGAAAATATAACATCGAAAGTACATTAAGGAGCTCTTCCAGTCAAGATGGCAGCGAAAGTAAATGCTGTAACTGCCTCTCCTCACAACTGCATCAAAATTACAACTAGACTACACATCAGCCATAATTGAGAGTCACCTGAAGTCTAGCTGAACAGAAGTCTTACAACTAGGGACATGCAGAAGAGGCCACCTTGAAAATGGTAGGAGGAACAAAGATGCAGAACATGCTGGTCCCACACCCATGTGTGCCCATTGAGAATTGGAATTAATATTTTGACTGTGGAGGTCCCACACTGGGTTCCCCACCCCAGGGTTCCAGTGCTTGGAAAAGTCCCCACAACTGCGGACTGTGAAAACCAGTGGAAACTGTGGCCAAGTGAGACAGAAAGCTGAAGGAGTAGCAGCATTCTTCTTAAGGACTCATGTGCAGACTTACTGACAGACTCACTTGCTCTGAGCTCCAGTGCTGGGCAGCAGCTGAAAAGTGCCAGGGACACACGGGGAGGAACCGAGTTGTCTGGCTTCAAGGCAAGGGTTAAAGGGGTAGCTTTCTCCCAGACAGAAATGCTGGCAGAGAGCATTGTTCCTTCATAGAGCCTTCTCCCTCCCGGCTTGCAGACCCAGGCAGCTGCCATATCTGAGTCTCCATCAACCTGGCTAACACTGCTTGTCCTGCTCTGGGAATTTTCTGAGACCCTCTCAATGTACAGGCCCACTCAAGCTACTTCAAGTGGATTTTCCATACAAATGGCTCATCTTGGCTCATGCTGCAGACTTTCCTAAAATCTCTCAAAGTTTCACAAAACCCAGATAAGAAGCATCTGGTCTCGGCATACTTTTTGCTGAGCAGCCCCGAGCCCAGCATGAGTGGCAGCCAGCCTCAGTTGGTGACTTGGCCCCTCAAGCCACTTCCAAGCCAAGCATCGGTGGGGCCATCTGCAGATTGCTTGGTGGCTCACTCCAGGTGGCCCTGGGCAGGATATAGGCTGCAGCTGTACATGGCCTATGGTAGGGCCTCTCCTAGGAGACCCCAGCCTGCACACCTGGCTACTGGCTTGGTCTGAGCTGGAGCAGCACTCCGGGTCATATTTGAACGTTACACACCCAAAAGGCAGACAGAGCAGGCAACAGAGCCCTGCTAAAGTAAATCCTGCTTTGCAGAGTCAGCCCTTGCGCAACAGCTCCTCCACTGGTTACAGCCAGTCATCACAACCAATCAGCCAAGGGTCAATCCTCCCCACTGACAAGCAAACAGCAAACAAGGCTCAACTACAACAGGAGGACACACACACGACCCATACAGGGGACATACCTGTAGCACCCAACTCAGGTGATTACGGAAGATTGTGCCACTGGGACTCACAGGACACCTACTATGTAAAGCCACTCTACTAAGACTGGGAGACATAGCAAGCCTACCTTGACATAGAAACAAACACAGAGAGGCAGCTAAAATGGGAAGACAAAGAAACATTTCATGTCCCAAATGAAAGAACAGAGCAAAGCTCCAGAAAAAGAACTAAATAAAATGGAGACAAACAATCTACCAGATGCAGAGTTCAAAACAATGGTTATAAGGATGCTCAACAAACTTAGGGGAAGAGTAGATGAACTCAGTGAGAACTTTAACAAAGAGATAGACAACATAAAAGTGGAGATAGAAAGCACACACACACACACACACACACACACACACACACACACACACACACAAAACCAACAGTCAGGAATGAAGAATACTATAACTGAAGTAAAGAATACACTAGGAGGAATTAAGAGTAGATTAGAAGCAGTAGGGATCAAATCAGCGATTTAGAAGATAAAATGCAGAAAACAACCAATCAGAACAGCAGCAAGAAAAAAAATAAGAATAGTTTAAGGGGCCTCTGGGACAACATCAAGAATAACAACATTCACATCATAGGGATACCAGAAGGAGAAGAGAGAGAGCAAGGAACTGAAAACCTATTTCAAGAAATAATGACTGAAAACTTCCCTAATCTGATGAAGAAAACAGACACACAAGCCCAAGAAGTGTAGAGAGTCCCAAATAAGATGAACCCAAAGAGATCCAAACCAAAACACAGCATAATTAAAATGCCAAAGGTTAAAGACAGAGACAATCTTAAAAGCAGCAAAAGAAAAGCCATTAGTTACCTACAAGGAACAAGATCAGTGTTGCCAGGAGTTTGTGGAAAGAAGGGATGAATAGTCAGAGCACACAGAATTTTAGGGCAGTGAAAATACTCTATATGGTACTATAGTGCTGGATACATGTCATTATACATTTGTCTAAACCATGGAATGTGTAAAACCAAGTGAGAAACCTAATGTAAACTATAGACTTTGGGAGACTATGATGTGTCAAGGTATGTTCATCATTTGCAAAAAATGTACCCCTCTGATGGGGGATGCTGACAATGAGGGGAGCTGTGCATGCATGAGGGCAAGAGGTATATGAGAAATTTCTGTACCCTTATTCAGTTTTGCTGTGAACCTAAAGCTGTTCTAAAAAATAAAATATATTTTTAAAAAGCTTACATATTTTCTGACCCAACAATTATACTAAGAATTTATCTCACAGATATACCTCTCTATGTACACAAACAAAAATCTCTAAGGAATTTTGTTTACTATTTTTATAACAAGAGCCCAGAAACATTTTTAATGTTCATCAACACAGAATTGGTTAAATAAATTATGGTATGCCCATATAATAGAATATAAAGTAGTCATTTCAAGGAATAAGGCATTGTGGAAAATAGTATGGCAATTCCTCAAAAGTTAAACACAGAACTTCCATATGGTCCAGCAATTTTATTTCTGGAAGATATGAAGCAGAGACTCAAATACTGTACACTCACATCCATAGCAGCATTATCCATGGTAGCCAAAAGATGGAAATAACCCATGTGTCCATGAGCGAATGAATGGCTAAACAAGATGTGATATATACATACAATGGAATATTAGTCAGCCTTGAAAAGGATGGAAATAATCATACATGCTACAAAACAGATGAACTATGAAATATGCTAAATGAAATAAGCCAGTCACAAAAGGACAAATACTATATGATTCCATTTATATGAGGTATCTAGAGTAGTTAAATTCTTAGAGAAAGAAAGTAGAATGATGACTGCTAGGGGCTGAGAGGAGGAGAGATGAAGAGTTAGAGTTTAAAGGGTATGGAGTTTTAGTTTGGGAAGATGAAAAAGTCTGGAGATGTATGGTAGTAATGGCTGCACAACAATGTGAAGGTACTTAATTCCACTGAACTGTACACTAATAAATGGTTAAAATGGTAAGTTATATGTTACATATATGTCGCTACCAAAAAAATACTACTCCAAATTGAGATCATTTGATGATACAACAGAAATAAATAAAAACTCAAGTTCCAAAACAGAAAAAAAAAGTCATTTCTATGTGTACTAGTATGGAACAATGATGAATATTTTAATTTAAAAAAAGGAGAACAGCACAGTGTGGAGTATGACTATCATTAGTTTAAAAAGAAGAATATTTTTGCATGTGTGTGTCTGTAAATATGACCTATTTATAAGTATGAGATATAAACACACACACACACACACACACACACACACACACACAACTGTATATGATAGAATGCTTGTGAAAGAAGTTACAGGTAGCTGAAAGAGCCAAGTCTCTGAGGTGGAGACCTGCTGGCTGGTGTTCAGTATCAGAAAAGTCATTTTTAAATATATATCCTTTTATAATTCTTTGAATTTTGAACCATGTGCATGTATTAACCATTCAAACATTTTTAAATTGTGTTTTTAATAAGAATTAATTTGGTGCCTTTGCAGGATGTGCAGGATTTGGTAAGGCAGAAAGGTCAGATATCATCAGCCCAGCTGATAAAATAAATTGTAAGAAGAGGCAGAAATGGGAACTTTCATGTTGTTTTTGAAGCAAGGCAGATGAATCACTTAGGCCCCCTTAGGATGGCTTCCGGCAGGCACAGTGGGATGGTCCCAAAGTGGGATGATTGATTGGAACCAGACTGTAAGGAGTTGGCACACTGGGTTTTATCTCAGAGGCAGAGCAGAACCATGAGAAAGATTCTGGCACGGAAATGACAAGATAATAAGAAAGAGCATTGGGGGAAGATAAATCAAACTGCAGTGTGGGTTTAACCTCCAGGGCATGTGAACGGGCAGCTACATGAGGTTTGGCAGGTGGAGAATAGCAGAAAATAACCAGGAGGACAGATAACGGGATTCAATGAGGGCAGCAGAGTCCTGCAGAAGAGGCCTGAGGCAGAAGCCCTGGAGGAGGCAATAAGAACAGAGGTGAGCAGAGAGGTCCAAGAGGAAGGCACAGAGAAAAGAAGGGTGTGATTTCTCAACAGGGTCACTGTCTTTAAAACCTAGCCATGCCTCAAATTCAACTAGAGAACTTTTAAAAATATATAGATTCATGGTTTTTCAACTTAAATCTTCTAAACTGAAAGTGGAGATGTGGGAGAGGCAGTAGAAATATAGATATTTATACCATCTCCACCACTAGCCTCCTAGTCTAGACTACCATCATCTCTTACTTGAAAATGGCAGGTACAGATTGGTCTTCTATGCTCTTGCACAGGACAGCCTGAGTGATCCTGTAAAAACCAAAGTCGGATCTTGTCACTCAGCTGCTCAAAACTTTCAGTGCCTCCTTATCTCACTCAGTATAATACCCTAAATCTTTTCAGTGGCCTAAAGGCCCTCCTCATCTGCACCCAGCTTCCAGGTTCTGCTCTCATCAACTAAGCCTCCTTCCACCCCAACATTTTCATCTTCAGCTGTCGGCCTCATTGCTGTTCCTTAGGAGAAAAAAAAGGTGTGCTCCTACATCAGAACCTTTGCACCTGCTATTCCGTCTGCATAATGGCTCTTTGCCCAGACATCCACATGCCTTCTTCCGTGACTTCCTTAAGGCCTCTGCTCATATGTCACCTTATCAAAAAAGTCTCCTCTGATCGCCTGTCTAAAATAACATGTTCCCATTCCTATCACCTTTGTGAGCCTCACTCTGTTTTACTTTCCTTCATAGCACTTGTGACCATTTGACATATTACATGTTTATGTGTTTGCTTTTCATTTATCTCCCCACACTCAATGTAACATCCACATGAGCCGGAACTTTGTTTTGTTTACTGCTATATCCCCATGTCTAGAGTACAGGTTAGTACTAGTACGTGTTAGAGACATAATAAATATTTTTAAATGAATGAAAATGTGTATAAGCTCCTCCAAGTGAGTCTTATGCAGCTAATCTGGTGTGCCACTACTGGGGTAGTTAATCTAAAGTAAATTCTCAAATATTAAAACATGGATTTGGCACAGTGTTTCTCTTAATTAGTACTGCTTATATTGACATCTAGGGAACAGGCACCGCCCAAGTCTCTTCTTTTAAAGCTATGCCTTCCGTTAGCATGGGGTAGGGCACCAGTGGTGGGCACATCAGGGAGCAGAACCTCTGCTCATCTGAACCCCTGTCTGGTTCTCCAAGGCAACCGCATCCCCTTGTGCTCACCTGGATGGGAACAGGCCTGATTCCCTCTGGCCCTCGTGAAAGAAGATGTGCCAACTCGTCACAGGAGCCACAGACAAGTGAAGAATATAGAGCTTGCTGAATGCTATTCTCTTTGGGTGTGAAATTTGTCTCTTTTGGTTTTTAATTTTCTCATTTGATAGTCTTAGAACTTAAATGACATATCAGAAGTAGCACAACAAAGAATAGAATCATGCTGAAGGGACAGTTAAAGGGATAACCAAATAAATATACTTTCTATGTAATTAGAGTCTTATCATTTACAAAAGATTTTCACATATCTTATCCCATCTCAAACCTCTCAACAACCTGTGATAAAGACAGTGCCAGCATCAAGGCCCTTATTTTGTAGGTAAGAAAACTGGGGCTCATAAAAGTTTGTTGTCTTTCTGATTAAAAAATAAGCTAAAGGCTTTAATAAGCACCTTGCCAAAGAAGATATACAGATGGCAAATAATCACATGAAAAGATGCTCCACATCATATGTCATCAGGGAAATGTAAATTAAAACAACAATAAGACACCACTACACACTGATTAGAATGGCCAAAATCCAGAACACTGACATCAAATGCTGGCCAGGATGTGGAGCAACAGGAACTCACATTCATTGCCAGTGAGAATGCAAAATGGTACAGCCACTTTGGAAAACAGTTTAATGGTTTCTTACAAAACTAAACATACTCTTATTATATAATTTAGTAATTGTACTCCTTGGTATTTATACAAAGATGTTGAAAACTTATGTTCACACAAAAACCTGCACGTGGATGTTTATAGCAGCTTTATGCATGATTGGCTAAACTTAGCAATAGTGAAGCTGTCCCTCAGTAAGTAAATTGGTAAATAAATGTTGGTACACCCAAACAATGATATATTATTCAACATTAAAAAGAAATGAGGTATCAAGCCATGAAAAAACAGGGACAAATCTTAAATGCATAGTACTAAGTGAAAGAAGACAACCTAAAAAGCTATATATTGTGTGATTCCAATTATACGATATTCTGAAAAAAGCAAAACAATGGAAACAATACCAAGATCAGTGTTGCCAAGCATTGGGGAGAGGGGCATGGATTAATAGGCAAAGCACAAAGAATTTTTAGGGCAATAAATTATTCTGTTTGATGCTATAATAGTGAACACATGTTATTATGCAGTTATCCAAACCCATAGAATATACAACAACAAAAGTGAACCCTACTGTAAACCACAGGCTTTGGGTGATTACGATGTGTCAATGTAGGTCCATCAATTGTAATAAATATACAACTCTGTGGGGGATGTTGATATTGGGGAGAGGCTGTGTATGTGTAGAGACAAGGGGTATATGGGAACTCTCTGTATATCCTCCTACTTTTGCTATATACCTAAACCTGCTCCAAAATAGTTGTCTTTTAAAAACTGAGTGAAAATGAAAAAGTAGACTGTCTTTTTTAAATGCCACTGCCAGTGGGTGATACTTTTCAAACTTAGACTCTCTGTTTCCAAATCTCAACTTTGTTCCACTACACTATTTGGGTATAAAGAATTAACTTGAATCTGTCTCAGATAATTTATAATGATATCACTACAATTGTCATCATTGTACTGAATATCTGTGGAATACTTACATTGTGCTAAGTTCATGCTAAATGTTTTATGTGCATTATCCAATGTAAGCCTCACAATGACCCAAAAAGGAGACACTATCATTACTTTAATTTTCAAAGAGGAATTTGAGAACAAGATGTTGAGAAACTGTTCCTTAGGTAACAAAGCCAGGTAGAGGCCAAAGTGGGTTTTAAACTAAGTTTGTCTAATTCTAGAGTTAAGTCCCACCCACAGTCTCATATTTTCTCTACTAAAAAGTTAGTGTCATAACGATAAAACATTAATGTCGCCAAGGTTCAAGCTCTCGTTTTCTCTTTTCTATGCTATAAGAAAAGTCTGTCTCCAAACTTTCTCCATATCTGGTCTTGACTTCCCCTCTCCCAATTCTGTCTCCATACTAAAATCTAAGTAATCTTACCAAATGAATATTGGACAGGGAGAATCCCCTATTTAAAAAACCTCCACTGATTCCAAATCACTTTCATGACAAAGGTTAAATACCATATCATTCCATTATATGCCCTTCAAGTCCTAACCTGCTGTTCCAGTCTCATTCTTATAGTTTCATTCCACTCAACCTGTTACATTTCCTCATGGTGTCCCCAGACTTCTCTGTGCTTTTTAAAACAATGTTCTCTCTGCATAACATACTTTTACCTGTCTTTTCATTGGGCAGACTTGTACTCACCTGTACTAGTAGGTATAGGCTAGGTTGTGCCTTGGAGATAAACAATAAACTCTCAGTGACATAAAATTAAAGGTGTATTTTTCACTCACACTGCATGCTCATCATGAGTCAGCTGGGGGTCCTACTCTGATTCCTTCTTACTTCAGACTCCAGGCTTATAGAGCAACTGGCATTTGGAGTGTTGTCAGGCACACACACACACACACACACACACACACACACACACACACAGAGAGTCAGAAAGACAGAGAGAGACAGAGAAAGGGAAAAAAAAGAAGGGAAGAAGGAAGGAAGAGAGGAAGGAAGGAAGCAGGAAGGGAGGAATAGACTAAGGGAGAGAGGGAGGGAGAGAGGGAGGAGAGGCCAAAGCATGTCACATGCTTGTGTTTAAGCACAGAGTCAGCAGATAGCTGGGTTTGATTAGGTTTGGGATGTACAAGGAGAACATGCTGGAGAAAGAGACCAAGGGAGGAGTGTTTAAAATGATAAACCTTGGTGTCTCTGGATAAGAAGTGAGGTCATGATATGGGGTGCTTGATAATGGTGGGGCCAGTGAACTGAAGACCTCTGTAAGATTGAAGATGGATGGTCTCTGGAGGAATTCCATATTTATTGGGAAAGGAATGTGTAAACAAGTTTTAGGGGCATAATTCAACCTATAACAACTATCTACTATTTTTCTTGTTTATTTAAATATATATTTTTTCTTCATAGATTTTTTACAGCTTTATTGAAATATAATAGACAATTAGTTGCTCATATTTAGTGTACAGTTCAATGACTTTTCTCAATTATAGTTGCCATATAGTAATATATTAGTTTCAGTTGCACAGCATAGTGATTAGAGATCTATATAACTCACAAAGTGATCACCCCAATAAATCTAGTGTCCCTCGCCCCTTTACATATTTATTACAATATTATTTTGATTTCCCCTCAACTAGACTATAAGCTCTATGAGAGCAGAGACTTTTGTCTTTTTCACCATTATATCCACCATGGCTAGAGCATAGCTCAGCATATAGTAGATTCTCTGTAAAAAGCTGATATGAGTGAATGAATGAATGAATGAATGAATGAGGAGTCTTTGACTTCCACTTCACTCTTGAGAAAAGCTGATAAATAACCCAGTCACCCAGTATGATGGTTAGTCTTCAAAGATGGCACCATTACTTTCTTCCCCCCATATGTTTGTGCCTTTTTTCCATTGAGAGTTGTAGTTTATTTTCCCTCCCTTTGAGCCTAAGCACATCCTAGGACTGCTCTGATCAATAGGATGCAGTAGAAATGCATTCTGGGACCTCTCAGCCCAGGCCTTAAGACTAGATGCTTCTATTTTCTTCTTCTTGGAGCTTAGCTGCCATGCTATAGAAACAAAACAAATAGAGAGGCTGTATGGAGGAGAACCAGGTTCTCTGTCTGACAGCTCCAGCTGAGCTCTGAGCTGACAGCCAGCACCAACTGCAGCATCAACATACGACTGTATGAATGAGCCTCCTGGGACTTTTCAGCCCAGTCTCACCTCTGTGGCCCCAGATAACATTACACAGAACAAAACAACCTCCTAGCTAAGACCAATCAACCAATAAAATCTCAAAAAATAACACGATGGTGGGTGTCTTAAGCAACAAAGTTAGGGGGTGATCTCTTGCACAGTGTTAGATAACTGAAACAGAAACTGGCAACTAGTCTTGTGATGCTGCAATAAGAAAACCTTAAAACATGTAAGATTGGCTTTGGGAGTGGAAATTGCGTAGAGGCCAAAAGACTCTCAAGAGGACTATTAGTGAAGGCTGGCAGAATAGGGAGGCGAAGGGCACACAATTCATATACTAGGGGAAATTTCATTGCAACTATTGCCTGCGATGACATCACAAATGGAAAAGATGTCTCATGATCTTATGGATCTGATGAGATATCCAGGAAAAATGTTGAAAGTGTCAATTCTTTTAGCTTTATATGCTATGATAAAATATAAGCAGAAAGGGGTGAACTAAATAAGGAACTAATTGTCTATGGCCATGCCACCCTGAACAAGCCTGATCCTTTCTGATCTTGGAAGCTAAGTAGGGTTGGGCCTGGTTAGCACATAGATGGAAGACCACCTAAGAAGACCAGGTGCTGTAGGCATAAAAAAATAAAAAAATAAGAGATTGTAAGTTGACAAGTTCCTTGCATTCTGTGAGATCAACCAAGGGTTGCCTCTCCTAAAAAAAAAAATAATAATAATATTAATTAATTAATTAATTAATAATACAAAATAAAGAAATAAAGAACTAATTGAGCAGAATTTAGAAGAAATGTAAAGGGATTGTAAGCTGACAAAGTCTTTGCATTCTGTGAGGTCAACCAAGGGTTGCCTCGCCTAAAATAAATAAATAAAGGAAGGAAAAAAGGAAGGAAAAAAGGAAGGAAGGAAGGAAGGAAGGAAGGAAGGAAGGAAGGAAGGAAGGAAGGAAGGAAGGAAGGAAGGAAGGAAGGAAGGAAGGAAGGAA
>PVKZ01004871.1:0-67393 GCA_004027375.1 Macroglossus sobrinus
AAATGACCAACAGCTATCATTCCGCTTAGAGTTCCTTTCGTATCAAACAGTATCACCTTCCAGAGGAGAGAATCCTGGAGGGACAAGGAGTTGGTGATGGAATCACGGAGGGACCTGAGCTCGCGTGTCTGAGGGACCTCACTGAGCCCAGCCACTCCCTCCCTGCCTCGGGATTGTAGACAGGTCATTTAACCTCCCACAATACAGTTCTCTCGGCTGTACAAAGGGAGAACTCCACCTCCTTAGACAAATACGACAATCAAATTAAATTAGAGGTATTTGAGGATTGTACAAACATATAACGCTATATTCGCTTCTCCAAATCTCTCATAACAATACAAAAATTAGCTAATCTAACCTTTTGCTGTCTTCTGCAAAGAATATTTACTACAAAAATACCGGCGATGTTGTCTGTTAAAGAACACCAGCTTTTCTTTTAATTATAGAACAAGCTGAAACACACAATTCAGAAAGTCAGTGTGCCACAGTAAAACAGGGTCGAGCTTGGCGTCTTAAGATTGTCGCTTAAAGGAACAGTTAGCCACATACTCCTAGTTGGGATATTGATATTGATATCATCTTCATTGTACATTGATCTAGATCAAGACACAAACAGATCCAAATTCTGTCTGAATGTCATAGAAACTCATAGATTCAGGAAGTTTGCTTGCTTCCAAAAAAACCCCCCAAACCCAAGACTCAGATCTTGGCAGTGATTCTCCAGGTGGTGGAGCTGAGGTCACATCTGATTGCTTACTGAAGCGAAAGCCAGACCCGGGCAATGGAGGAGAAATCGGGAGACACAGCGCCTCTGCCCCAGGGCCTCGGTGGGGGCAAGGGCAGTTTCTTTGCGGGAGCTGCACTGCACCGGCCTTACTGCTACGACTATGAGGCAGGAAAGAGAGTTCATGGCTGCTTTCTTTAAGGGTCAGCTCAGCATCGTAGGTTTCTAGAAAGCCCTGAGGCCAGTCCCTGCAAATCTCATCTTCATTGTTTGACTCTTTTCCTTCGCCAGCTTGTGGATAACGGGCAGTGGCTTTTATTACCACATGTCCTGTGGGTCCTGGCACATAACAGACTCTTGAAGTCTTAGACGAAAATTTGGTCTGAGATGAATGGACGATCTTGGTTAGTGGTTGGCAGGGGCTGGCTTCCTCGGCCTGAGAGACAGATTCATCCCAGGGCACCAGCTTCGTAAGTGGTCCCAGCCTGCGGGAGTATTTACAGTATCCCGAAATCACTGGACGAGAGCAGAAGATGTGGAAAGGGGACGAGAATGGACAAGTTTCCTTGTTGCTTGAGAGTCTTCGTGGAAGGGAATCCCTGGCTTTATCCTGGGATGTCTTGGGTACCTGAGACATCAGATTCCCTCCATTCTCAGAGAGATGCCTGGCTAAGTAAGATCCTTCTGCATCCAAGAAAGAGAACATTTTATTTCAGCCTCAGAATAGTTTAAGAGAAATTCTTCTGGGCTCCCTGCTTATATAGAAGCATTTCACTCAATACTCTTGGAAGGAAAGGAAACACTTGAAAATATTTACTAACCTAGTTCTGGTTTGATGTCAGTTTTTACCAAAAAATATTTACTGCAGAATTTTTAACCAACAAGCTCCTATATGCACCAGTGACTACAGATAAAACCATTGAAGTTAATATAACACCTTCCCAAATATCTGAGAATGCTCTCGTCTAAAGATTTATTTAGTTTCAACCTGTGGTTTTTACAGCATGGCTCTTTAGATACCCTGCCTGGGTCTCTGGCTGGTTAATTCTTTTTGCTCCCTTTTCCTAGAAACCCTAGAAAGGGATTGATAAAACTACAGTATTACCGCCTCCCTAGTTTTCAGCAGCGGCCTCTACCTGACGTTCATTTCATGGTCTGTCTCCCAGCCTGGAGGTGACATTGGATCAGAAAGACTGCAGCTTAGTATCCGCGCAGGACAAACACTCCAGTGCGTCATCTGTGACATTCACGAGTGACTGAGAAAGTGTCTGGTGATGTCAGCAATCAGTTGGTGCTGGTGCTGGGTTCAGAAGGAGGCTCCTCTCTCTCTCTCTTGTCCTAAGAGTCATCTGTCCTTTGGCTGCTTTGCTTACACTCAGGCTGGAGAGAGTTTGTAACTGACTGGCAGGAATGAAGCTATGAATTTCCAAGTGATGGAGCTGAGACGTGACGTCTGATTGCTCACTGCTCCACGAGCGAGAAGCGCCTGATCACAGAAGAAAAAAAAAAATAGAGCTGTGAAAGGATGTAATTGCCTTTTCTCGAATAGCCTCTCCTGATTCGGGCCCTTTTCAAGGGCAGATGCCCCTGACATTCTCGGCAATGTTGCTTTAGCTGTTGACTTTCAGGGGAGAATGAACTAGAAGAAGGTGTGCTCTTTGATGGGCCTCATGACTGGCTGCCATAGCTTTTGTTTGCCTGGTGGAATAAGGTATACAAGGCTCGTCACCAAATAGGTTCAGATGCCGGTGACGTTGCCACTGCTGCTGCCACAACTCTTTCAGTGCTTCTGGGACGGCTAACATGGCCGGACACCTGTGTCCCATCCTTTGGAGAGAGGGATTGTGAGTGATTCTTAACAGTCTTCATGAAGGGCCTCAAAATATGCGACTTCGGGGGCCGGATATCCCGTCTTTGGGTCTCTGTGACGCCTCAGCTCTGCCTGGTGGAGTGGAAGCAGCGGCATCATGAATGGACACGACTGGGTTCCAGTAAAACTTGATTTAAAAAATAGGCCACCGCCTGGAACTGGCTTGCAGGCTGTAGCGTGCTAGCCCTTGGTCTACATTAGAATTTTGTCTAGCTTCCGGTTTTTTTATACCATCGAAATTAATTAAATTAATATTTTGAGTGGCATTTTGTTACCGGTGTACCTTGCTAATTTTACGAGCAATACATTGTCCAAACGTTTGCACCTGAGGGCACCCTCTGCAGTTTTCAGACTTGGGAGGAAGTGTGAAGATCCGCTTGCCTTCGGCACCGGTGCCCCCTTTCCTGGTCTCAGATTCTGAGGGCCTCACTCCATGCGAATAAACTGGCCGCAGGCTGGTGCCTAATCCATATTTATGCACACGCAATCCCGACCTTCAGGAAGATTTCACAGTGTAGACACGATTTTACCGAAGGCTTTTAAACACTGCGGCAAAAGCTGTGGGCGTCTCGGTGGCAGAATGCTGCAACCCTTTATCTCTGCATTTCGCCTGGTGCCCACCTGGCATGATGTATGCCTTGGCACTCCCGGGGGAATTTCAGGAATACGAGATGGAAGAATGTTTAAAAAGAAAAGATCACGGGAAGAATGCGACGTTTCTCATTGCCCATTCGATTCTATTTCTCATCTCTCTGTGTGAGAAGACAGGCTTTCCCAGACATCAAAGGAAGAAATAGGAAAGCAGAGGAGACGAGCCGTAAGCTGCGATGAATATAAGCCTCTGATGTCCTAGGATGCTCATATTATCGACATTTTAAAAATTGGAGCTCTTTTAAAATTTCCTTTTTAATGGGCCTGTTGGACTTGAAACAATTAAAACGTGTTGTCTATGAAAGGCAGGAGGAGTGGCAGGTTACTGTGTGTCATTGTTTAAATCATGGTGCATTCCAGGGACTCTTAGGGAAGGTGAGGTCTTGAATGAAAGGGACCACCCAGACGTTGGATTGGCTTTATTTTAATGATCACCACTTAGCACTGGTTCGTTAAGAAGTCCTAAGATTGGATTTTGACATTCCTGGCTTCTGCTCATCAGTCCTGCTATCAGAGGGGCTTTTGAAATATAATATACAGATCTGTTGGGACAATGGCTTTGAGCTCAGAGTAAAAAAAAAAACAGTGGCTCACGTATATATGTGGCTGTTGGGGAGTAAAAGGCGGGTGGGATCAGATGGTGGTGCCCGCATGTTTTGTGGACAAACACTTCCTTATGTGAAGTCATTTCCTCTCTCTGCCCTGCTCCTTATCTTGGAACCTCAGAAGCCCACCGAGCCTTCACACAGCCCTTCTGTAAGTCCCACGGGAGGGACCGTCTGTCTGTCCACGGTGGAAGGAAGGCCACCTTGCTATTGTGCATTTCAAGCTCTAGAGCAGATGTAGAAAAAAAAAAAATCTTGCCTCTCCAAATCCCTATGGGCCTCAGAAGAAAAAGACAAATCGCTATACCCGTTCTTTTAAAACCCATTGTGTGGAGCTGTCACGCCTGATCGCTTTGCCAAGATTCAACCTACCAGCCTCAATGTTAATTCAGACTCTACGTTTGTTGAAATCCGTTTCTCACCTCCTGCCCCGAAGACTAATATTTATACTCACTCGTTGTTGCTATGAAGAAGTCTCAGATTTCCATACTTGCTAGAGAATAGATTCTTTAGGGGATTTTTATAGTTCCACTTGATTCTTGAATATAAGTTGTTCTCGTCATTTAATAGGACTTGAGTTCCAGTATATATCTAACCAGAGTTCTCTCTCTCTCTCTCTCTGTTATTTTAGGTTTGGAAAGAAAGCCCGGCCTGCGATGTATGACGTGACCCCCATAGCCTACGAGGATTACAGCCCTGATGACAAACCCTTGGTCACACTGATTAAAACAAAAGATTTGTAATCATTTTTTGGGGGATTATTTTTCAAAAAGATGGGATACTACCCTCATTTAAATATTTTTAAGAAAATAAAAAGCTTAAGAAATTTGAAAAATGTTAGCTGCTCCAGAGTTTTCAGTAGACTATTTAAGAACTAATTTTCTGCAGCTTTTAGTTTGGAAAAAAAAAATACCATATTTTAAAAACAGATTTGAGGAATCCATAGACTACATTTTAATGTGCTTTCAGCTCTCGAAAACCTATGCTGCAACTAGTGTGTGATCTTTTCATGGTAGACAGTGTCCTGACACCCAGATTAATTCCTGGGGCTGGTGCAGAGTTGTAAGTCTAATCAACGGTAAGTTTCAGTTTGACGTGCCAGTGCTGGCTTTCTGAGTAGAGTTAGGAAATCACGTAGAGTATGACGCGTAGAACAATATACCCGTTACTTAACAAAAGAAGTCTGAAGTGTTTTGTTTTGTGAAAAAAAAAAAAAGAAGCTAGTTAAATTTATTATTCCTAACCTGAATGAAATTAGCCTCTGCCTTATTCTGTGCATGGGTAAGTAGCTCGTTTCTGCACTGTTTTGTTGAACCTTGCGAAAACACCGTTTTGGGTTCATTTTTGTCGTTTTCGGTCTTCTAGCTAGGCCTTGAACATGTGTTTAAGGAAAGGGCCTAGCGAAGCAAGTCATGATCTAATTGAATCTGTATTTTTTTTTTAAAAGTCAAGGGGTTTAGATTGTGAATGAGTTAAATTTCCGTTGGTGTTAGTCGCTAAGAGGTAGTAAATGTACGAGAGTCCTGGTTCCTTCGCTAGTGAGTATTTCTCATAGTGCATCTTTATTTATACCCGGGACATTTTCTGTGGCTGTATTTGATTGATATGTGCTTCTTCCTCTTCTTGCTAATTTCAAAGAATATTGAATAAATGTTACCAAGTCAAGGATGCTCTTGTGTCTCATTCTTTTCAAAATTATACAAAACGCTTTGGATTTGATATTGATTATCAAATAAACCATCCTGCTGTTTTATTACACTTTAAATGTTCCAAGGGGTTCAGTTTTGTGGCTGGCGGAGTGCGTCTCTGTGCCTTCCGGAACCCTCCCGACCTCCTAATTGTTGCCTTCTCATAAACGTGAGGTATGGGGAAAAATAACAAGAATGCTCATCTTAACTTTTGTAGCAGGATTTGCCAGTGAGATACAGCACGTGTGAATACTGGGGTACATGGAAACCCAGAGATGCTGCTAAGCGTGACGGACAGGCCACCTGTGGCCTCAGGGAGCATCTTCTACACTGCTTTCCTTTGGGGGTGACATGCAACTGCCTTAGCAAATAGTGACTCGGTCCATAGAAACACGAAGACGGCATAGAGCCACACTGGGCTCAGGTCCACTTTGCATCTAAATGTTGTGCTGAAGTCTCAGAGTCATTTTTTTTTTAAATTATTTAATCTTTACACAGTGGTGTTTGGGAAGGCCAAGAGAAGCCCCAGAATCAGTTGCGAGGGAGGGCTTTGGGCAAAAAGAAATATTTAAGATGCTTTTCTTTCCCTCTCTTCCCGCAAAACATCTGTCCCAGATCCTACAAATGACATCGCAGTACGCCCACACTCTGATTATTAAATGATACAGCACAATGTGTCAGTGTTTTTAGTTTAAGGGTTTTGAAGTGAAGGAAGAACAGAGAACAAAGTATGAACCCCATTGGTCGAGCATCCGTGGGAGCACACAGACTTTGCTTACTCCCATCTCGACGTGGAAGCTGTTGGCTGTGTGGCACACAGACACCTCCATCCACAGGCGGCAGCCGAGGAATGATGGTGGGTTTTGAGCTCTGTTTTTCCATTGAACCTCCCCACCCCCACTCCCCAATATCCATGCTGCCATGTCTCCTCCTCTTCTTGTTCTTCATTGAGGAGCTGCTTGGATCATGTGCTCTCAAATAATTTTCAATCTCCCAAATTCTTAAATTCATTGTATGTGACACCCCTGAAAAAACTTGTTTGGAACACGGAACAGTCTTTGTTCAGTCATCATTTGTCTTTCTAAAGCAAATTCGTGCAGCCTGCCGGTCCAGGTTATGGCACACAAGTCTGTCTCCTGACAATCTGACAATCGACGTCAAAGACATTTAAAGACGCGTGCTTATTCATTTGGATGTTTAATAATAATCCGTCTCGCTAAGCATTTGTTCTGTGTCAGGCAGATAGCGTGTGACGAGAGCCACACAAAAGGATTCTGGCTCCCAAGTTCAGCATCATCTAATAAATAAATACAGAATTATACCTAGAAGAGCACGGTGTAGGAAAGGTGAGAGCAGCCACTTGGCGGCTCGTTGGCGGCAGAGTGGGTTGGAATCCTGCTTTAATCATTCACCTGCTAAGAACTTTGGGCAGGTAACTATCCGGGCCTACGCTTCGTAATTTGGGAGATGGGGGTAATGATGGGATTGTAGCTTCCTTGGAGGACCACGGTGAGAATTAAACAGCAGTCTGCATGTAAATCGCTTCACCCACGTCCAGCATCTATTAGGCATCCAGCACGTGGTGGCTATTACTGCTGCTGCCTTTGTTCCTAAATTTAGATTTAGACCGTAACTTTCACAAAGAAGGTTAATGAGCTTGCTTTGACGATTAATGGCTGTGACCCGCAGTTAGTGCATTGGTGTACTAGATGGTGTACTAGTCATTAGCCCTCCAAAATGCTGGAACACTTTCTCTGACTGTATCCAACGCTCTGCCACCTTGCTGTTACTTTGCACTATCTGTGAAAAAAAGCTTTTGATAAACCTTTTGATTTATCTGGTAAACTCAGAAGATGTGGTCATCCTGTCCACATTACCACAAGTGGCTGAAACTGAAATGAAGCTGCCCCTTTGAGAGAGATGGGGCATGATCTCTACCACTCCCTGTGGGCCCACTGACCCTGAAAACGAACAGTTTTGTTTCAGTTTTATTGAGACATAATTGACATACATCACTGAGTAAGTTTTAGATATAGGGCATAAAGGTTTGACTTATATATTATGAAATGATTACAATAACACGTTTAGTTAACATCCATCCATATAGGTACAATACAAAGAAATGAAGAAAAAATAATTTTCTCCTGGTAATGAAAATTCTCAGGATTTACTGTTTTTCCTTCATCTCTTATACAGTGGTAGCTGTAGTCTTGATGCTGTGCATTGTGCCCCTAGTAATTATTTATCTTATAATTGGAAGTTTGTACCTTTTGACCACCTTCCTTCAATGCCTGCCCCCCTACAATGTAATCACTAATCTGATCTCTTTTTCTATGAGTTTCATGGTTTTTTTTTTAGATTCCAAATGAGGTCATACAGTATTTGTCTTTTTCTGTTCGATTTTTCTGAGCCTATGCCTTCAAGATCTATCCGTGTTGTAAATAGCAGGGTTTCCTCATCTTTTTTACAGCTGAATAAGTTTCATTACGTATGTACACAACTACATTATATATGATAGTTCATTTTTTTTTGTTTTTGAGGATCCTCCATACTGTTTTCCATAGTGGGCATGCCAATTTACATTTCTACCAATAGCACACAAAGGTTCCCTTTTTCCCTTGCTAGCAATTGTTAGCTCTTGTCTTTTGATGATAGCTATTGTAACAGGTGTGAAGTGATATGTCATTGTGGCTTTGGTTTGCATTTCTTTAATGATTAGTGATGAGCATCTTTTCATGTACCTATTGGGCATTCAATATCTTCTTTGGAAAAATGTCTATTTAGGTCGTTGGACCATTTTAAAAATGAATATTACTTATCACTTATAATCCTGTTTGCCCAGCTCTTTTTGTTTTGTTTTTGCTGGTTTTTTTTTTTTTTTTTGTGGATAAACATTTTTCTGGAGCTATGCTATCAATATAGGTCAATGAGCATTACATTGAGTGGACTGTGTGTTTCAAGAATAATGAGAGAGATCATAGTTCCTTGTAGAAGTAAAAATTATCTGCATGTGTTGAATGTGCAAAGACACTTGCCTACTTGACTGGTTACATTACTCTTTCTGGCCCCTGATGATATCTGAGTTTGGGAGCCCAGGACCAGATCAGTGATCAAAAAGTTATTATTATTTTTAAAGCGTATTATCTTGCAATGAAATATTACATGAAGTGTGATATATAAATCAGATTAGAATAAACAAGTCCCTTTGATTGAACCTGATTGAGAGGTTCCTAGCCCCTTTGGCCCCTTCTGACTACCACCATCTACCCTAGTGATTTCCAAGGGGATGGCAGAAGGCATAAGAATTCCATGGAGGATAGTTTGAAAACCACTGGACTAGTTAAGTTATATCCAAGACTCTTCATCTTCCCAGTTGTTAATCTATTCATCTATCCAACAGGAGTTACTGGACCATTCAGCATGTAGAAGGACAGTACTGGGTGATAATCGAATCAGGCATAATTATTAGCTGTCGACCACACAGACAATATTCACCCCGTGGATATAAGAAGCTGGAAGAAAGACAGAGAAGCATGCCATTGCATGCACTTCTGATAACAGGATTTATGGAAGCTTCTAGCAGAGAGAACCTGGTAGATTTCTATAGAAGTCAGCAAAAGCTCCTCGATATATCACATCTAAATCAGGACCTGAAGGATGGGTAGATGTGTGAGGTCCCAAAGATTGAGAGTGGGTACTTCTTAAGAACTAAAAAATGTTGCATCAGGCTGGAGCATTGACGGGCATGGTCAGGAAAAGCACACACTCATACCCAGTCATTTTACTCTTAGGTAAAAGCCCAACAGCAACAAAAGCAGGTGTTAAAAAAAAAGAGTCTTGTGCAGAAATGTTTATAGCAACTTCATACATAATAGTCCCCAGGACAATAGAAGACCATGAAACAATGAAAAGAATTGCTCAAATAGGCAGTAATGTGTTTCAGCCTTGTAGGCATATAAATGTTGAGCCCCAAAGTCAGACACAACAGAGAAAATAATGCGTGATTCTGTGTGTGTGAGATTTCAGATTGGACAAAACCAATTTATGGTGCTAGAAATCCAAACAGCCATTGCCTCTGTGTACAGAGGGTGGGAATATTGACTGGAAAGGGGCTCGAAGGACATTTCTGGGATATAAAAAGTCTATATCTTGATTTGAGAGATAGTAACAAGAGAGTAAACACTTGTCAAAAGTCATCAGGCTACACACTGAAGTCCTATGCATTTTGCTGCCTATAAATTTTTACAAATCAATACATTTAAAAAAATGATAAGACCACTAAAAAAAGTAGAAGAAGGAGAATGGGTAGATCAAAGAAGGAGAGGTGGGCAGGGACCCGAAGACTTCTGGGTGGGGGCAGGGTTGTCTCGTGCCAGGACAGGAAGAAAGCGAAGGTCTGTGCTCATGAGGGCGGGGTGACCATGCTACAGTACAGGGGTTCAAGCAGCAATGAAATTCATGTAGTGCATTATAAACCTCAGTTTCTGGATTAAATCAGCAGCTCCATAATTTTGTCATGTAGGTTTTGCTCAGACGAATTTCCGTGCTAGTTATTAAAAATGTCTAATGCACAGATTAAATGTTAACCCACAGACACATTCCCAGACTGCTGTGTGGCTGCAGGAGAACAACAACGACCAATTGTTGTCATCTTTCTGTCGGCTCATTTGAAAATCTCCAAATGGCTAAAGAGAATGTCCACAAAATTGAAATCTTTTTATAGTAAACGAGTCCATGTGGAAACTACTCCATGGGCAAATTATATTTTAACAACGTGATTTCCTGCTTTCGCAAGTCAAAAGGCCCCTTAACAATTTGTAATTCTGATATTGCGGTTTCCACATATTGGGAACAAGCAAATCTAGCAGTCTTTCGGAAATGTGACTCCCACGGGGAATTTCAATTTAACTCATTATAGCATGGATTTCTTGCAGTGGGATGGGTATAAATCCCTTAAAGACATAAGGAGTGTAATACACATACAAAGGGGTCCTTAAATCCAGCTGAATTTTAGGCATGCCTACCTCAGACACACACACACACACACACACACACACACACACACACACACACACACTCTATGGAGGAGCTGAGTTTTAAAATCAATGAATTGGATCAGGTTTCTCAAGCTCTGTGCTGTTAATATTCAGGGCTGAGCCACTCTTCGCAATGGGGCTGTCCTGTATGTTGTAGGATGTTTAATAGCACCCTTGGCCTCTACCCACTAAATGCTAGCAGCACCTCTCAGTTGTGACAACCCAAAATGTCCCAAGATATTGCTAAATATTTCCTGGAGGACAAAAATCACGCATGGTTGAGAACCACTGAACTGGATAATCTCTCATTTCTTTTCATTTTTTTCCATCTGTTCCTTCATTCTCTCACTCTGCAATTGATTCTATCTGTTCATATTACAAATCTTCATAAAGAACCCATTGTGAGCTGTTCTTAGACACTTGCTCACAACCCACTGGTGTCCAGGCATGTAGAGCCAGCAATGTGCTACTAATTCTAAAATGCTGAATTCTGTTAGGTCTTGCTTTTTCATTATTTAGAGTGATAAAAGGTTTTCTTTGTAATAAGAGGACTTGCATTTAATATTCCAATAAAAATAGCTGGTACTTATTAATGCTAACTGTGTGCTGGCCAGACTGCTGATCAGTTTATGGAGATTATTTACTCTAACCCTCACAATAACCCAGTGAGGCAGGGGCTTTTCCGACTGCCATTTTTAAGGTGGAAAAACTAAGTCCTGGAGACTTTAAGTAGCTTTCCAAGATCTCACATCATCATCCATCCATCCACCCACCCAACTATCCATCCATTCATCTACCCATCTATCCACCATCCATTCATCCATCCATCCATCCATCCATCCGTCCGTCCGTCCATCCATCCATCCATCCATCCATTCACCCATTCTTCCACTACCCATCCACCTACCCACCCATCCACCAACCCATCCATCCATCCATCCATCCATTCGTCATCCCATCATTAATTTATTAAACCTTAATTAATTTATTCTGCAAGTATCTAAGTGCCCACTATATGCCAGGAAGCCCTTCCCTTATAGCTTTCACATTTGCTTTACAAGGGAGAGAGAGGAGTGCTGTGAGAGCTGATGCACCAGGCACAGCTTGCAACCCTGGATAGCATGAGCTTCATCAAGGATGCTGTGTCTCCTACCAGTAGTGGCTACAGGAAAACTCCCTTCTACGTCTTAGTTCAGAGCAAAGAACAAGTGTGGGTCCTGAGCTCTGTGCCTGGAAGTGAGGCTTCCCCCCAGCAACAGGTGGATGTTGGGCCTTCACTGTTGTCTTCTCAAGTTCCCAACTGGGCTGCTCCTGGTTCCTGACCCTGAGATGGGCAGCAGATATGAAGAAGGCACTTTCAGAGAGACCGTCAAGCTTTCCATGCCGATTCAGGCTTCCTGTGGTTAAGAGGCGAAAGGTGTTTAGAAATTACTTTGTTTAACCCTCATGCTATAGATGAGCCAGCTGAGGCTCAGGAGGACTGGGAGATGATGTTTCCAAGGTCAGTGGGACACCAGTGCTATTAAGAAGCAGAAGATGGGTTCCTGCAGCTGGGAGGACGAGCAGCACATCTCCTGGCACACTGAACACAGGCAATAGATAGTGACTCATTATTCCTAATGGGTCATTGTCTTGGTTGGCCATCCTGAGGTTGGCTGTGTGCATAGAAGACAGAAGCAATAGGGACAGAGATCAGGAATGAAACTCAAGAGAGATCACTTTACGTGACTCTGGTTGTTTATCTCGTGAACACGTTAGCAGCTCAACTTACAGAGAAGACTTACAAACAAGTGCTTCAGCTCTGAACTCAGGGAATTAAGTGTAGAAAACTTCCAACACAGGATACTATTCATGTAGAAAGCTTTCCTTTCCTTATATCAAGTGGCTAGGCACATGATTCATGGGCTTTGTTCTTTATATGAATTTTAATGTGTGTTATAAATGAATTTACCTTAATTCGCAAATAATCTCAGATGCTAGTGATGAGAAAAAAATTACATAATATAATAAGAACTATAATCCGAACAGTTTTAAATGTGGAATTGTCTATTTCAGATATAGTGGGTAAATCTGAAGCACTGAGGTTAAGTTGATGGTTACTATACAAATGGGATAGTTGCTTTTTAAGTTCTTATTTTTAGAGTTCAGCAGAGTCAACCCTTTCTTGCAAGGCTACTGCTTTTTGGGTCATCTCCATAAAAAATGAATAATCTTCATGCTGCTTCTCATGGCACTTCCCTTGAGGGAAGTCACCACAACACAGACAGGACCGATGTCTAGCTATTTTCTTCCAAGAAAGACTCATTCCTAGATCCATTGCTTCCAAGGCACCAAACAGCCTTTCCTTTAGCCCCTGCTGTTTTGTTTAGATGCTTAGTTAACTCGATTTATGGTCCTTCTGGATGAAAGCTACATCTTTATTCTTGTCTCATTCATCCAAGGTAGCCATTATCTGTTGCGTGGTTATCCTTGCACTCTCTCTCCCTTGCCTCTCCTATCCCATCACATCTGGATGGTTGAAGAGTGCCAGTGAACACTTCCCAGCACCCCCACACTCTCTTACCCAATTCTTTTATTTCCGTTATTTCAAAAGAATGTGTTTGCAACAAATCCGAGTTTCCCAAGCTTGCTCGATTATGGGAACCACTGGCATGCTTGTGCAAATAATAGGTTCTGTGACCTTCCTCAGTGGAGACTGAGTCAATAAACCTTTGTTCTGAGCCTGCCTTGGGCTAAACTTTGGGTCATGATCTAACAGTTTTGGGTGAACATACTAATTCAGGTCCATCGCATTCAAGGAACTGAAGCTGGGGAAGGGATGTGTTGAAAGCTTTGGGTAGGAAGTGGGCAGAGCGTGTAGAACGTAGCCGAGTCAGAGCCAACTTTCCTTTGGGTCTGATCCAAGTAGGAAGTCTTCTATCTTGAGAGAGAAAGTAATAAAACAAATGATTGCCTATTATTTCAGCTGTCCTCCTTAAACCCCACTCATCAATCTGGATATTGCCAAATGATTGGTGCAAAGATAAATGCCAAGCAATTTACCATCAGAGGCTGGGGGCCTTGGTGAATTTTGAATGGTCCCCTGTCACTTGCAGTGAACTTACACATGCCAATGTCTAGGCTCAAAAAAATGGAGACTTTTTCCAGCATACTTGCACATTTAAATCTGGTTATGGCAGAAAATAATGCCGATCTACTGTTTCCAAGGACCTCAGAAATCTAATCTATAAATTGTACATCAAATTTATTTGTATTAAAAATAGTTTTTTTTTCCTGTTTAAATTGCTCTCTGACCAAAATAACTAATTTCAGGTCCCTCCTAGGAAATAGACCAAGTGACATTGGCAGAAGCAAGACTTCTCGTCTTGGGGTTGTCTATATTAGACTTTTGGGGTGCTTCTCAGGTGATTGAGAGTTGGCTGATCAATCTAGGGACACGAGGATAGAGTGGGGGATCTGGCCATCAGGTGTCCCTTTGAACTCGGCTCCAGTCATCTCTCCAAGCCCTGCAGCAGAAGTGGCCTTGTGTCTAAGTTACTTACTCAGTGTGCTGGCGGCCATTGCTCTTGTATTGTGTCTTTGTTCCCCAGAGCGAAGCTCTTTTCTCGCTCTTACTTCTAGGAGAAAGTTTTTTCCTTGTCGAATGGCGACAAGACGTAGACATGCTGTGCGTGTGCGTGTGAATTCCCCAACCTCCAGTAGGTCTCCAGGGAGCACCCCCAAAAAGGGGGCTGTTTTCTCCTTGTGAGCCAGCAAGCTCTGTTTGGTTCAAATGACATTCGCTCAAATGGCCGCATTCTTCAGAGAACCGAACTTTCGTTTTCAGATTTGTATCATGAAGCTTTGCTAGGATATTTACAAAAGGTCTTTCTCCAAAGTCAAGACACGCACACCCTTCACCATGTGCTGAGCTCGACATTTGTCAAAGGGACCTTGATGACATCTTCTGTCTCGCACTTATGCTTTGTGTCCCCCCAACAGCCTTCTCCCGGACAGTTCATCTGTTTCTAATAGAGGGGTCTTTACAAGCCATCTATCCATTAAAATCCTCTCTGCCTGGCCTGTCGCCATGCGCAGGTCCACCCCGGCAGCAATGCCAGCATTTTAAGCTGCTGCAGACGATTCCGCATTTTCATAGCATCCTGTTTTGTGGTTCGTAGACCGTGTAGAATGCAGAAACTACTCGTGGGCCACTTCCCTTTCTTTTAGACATTCCATTTTGTTCCTCTGGGAGAGGTCATGGTGGATGTCCTGGCACTGTCACTTCCTGGCCCTGTGGTTGAGCTCAGGGCACGTCACCTCCGTGAGTCTCGGATTCTCGGCAGAGGAGGTGGCGCTTGAGGGCCTTCCCGATTTTGAGTTCTGGGATCTGGGTTCTGTGTATCGTCCAAATGTCCAGACATTCCCTGCCCTTCACCAGTTGATCAACAGGTGCTTTAAAGGAATTGCTTTCAACAAGTCTATTTTTAAAATGTATTTGCGTTTCAACGGTTAGGTGGTTTTTCCACGAGTTGAGGAGACGTTCGGTTTCACACAGATCTTCTTCTTCCCCTTGGTGACTCCTTCCACTGCCCGTCCTCTCGGAATGTACTTAGGGCCCCGACGATCCTCTTATTATACAAAAGCTCGGGAACAGCAACATGAAAAGTCCTAACACTCAACAGTGTGGTGGAGAAAGAACATAGTTTACAGAAGAAATACGAAGGCAAAAAGGAAAAAAAAAGTTAACTCACCAGTAAAGAAATGCTAAAGTAATGACATGTCACTTTTCTCTTATAAAATAGCAAAGCACAAAGTGCTGCTGTCCAGTTGCAGGAACTGCAAGGTCCATGTTTTCCTGTGCCGGGGTGGGGGGCAGCAGTAGCTCCTCCTCCATCCCCCCAAAAAAAATCCATGTTGGAAACGCATGTATGATAGACAGGCGGGGAGGGGGAGGAGAGAAGGTAGAGCTTGGGGAAACTATCTGTAAAGTTGGGATTCGTTGGCATGGCTCCAAAGATGGAGCAGAAAGTGTTGATTAGACAAAGTAAAGAACAGTGATAAGAAGAAGGCATCAGGCACCCCCTTAACCCACAAGGAAGAAAGCCACTCCCGGAAATGCCCTGCGAGGAGGTGCGTGGTTGGCACCCTGTGGCATCCTGTGCCCAGTGACTGAGGCGGGTCTCCGCCCCACGGAGACTCGTAGTTCACTGACAGCAAGGGACAGGTGTGAAGAGAGCAGGGCTGGCCACCTGGAGCGTATGGTGCCCAAAGAGAGACCAAGGATGCCCTTGGTGGCTGAGGTGGCCCTCAGGGCTGGTGGGGGACTGAACATGGAGTATGCTGAGGGGAATCCCAGCACTCTCCCAGGCTTTGCTCCAGTGCACATGTGTGTGTGTGTGTGTGTGTGTGTGT
The DNA here is from genome assembly GCA_004027375.1 of Macroglossus sobrinus. Classification (NCBI taxonomy): domain Eukaryota; kingdom Metazoa; phylum Chordata; class Mammalia; order Chiroptera; family Pteropodidae; genus Macroglossus; species Macroglossus sobrinus. The sequence goes on from PVKZ01004871.1 coordinate 15,969, forward strand.
GTGTGTGTGTGTGTGTGTAGTGTACATATACTTTAAAAAAAGGGAATCCTGCTGATCACTGTTTTTTTAACCTTTTTTTTTTTTTTAATTTAACATTATTTCAGGAGTAGCATTTTCCCTTCATTCAACATCGATGGTAAAGTCTCCATTTAGATATTTCTTTTCCAGGGAGCCCAGCGCTGGCCTGGAGTAGAGAGAAGCCCCCGACACTCTGCACACCGCCCCCACATCATTTTTTTTCCTAGCACTAATTACTACCAAACACACAGATCACACACAGGCGCGTACACGCCACTGACAACAAGCTGTGCCATGGCGGGTCCCCTCTCCTTTGCTGTCACCTGTCTCCCAAGGGCCTGAAGTTCAGACAGGCACAGAGTGGGTACTCACCGATTATCTGTTGAATGAATGAATGAGTGAATGAATGAATGCTATGGAATAGACTACTGAATGGCTGCTTTCTGACATTTTAATCATACATTGACTATTGGACTTTTAAGAGGTTTCCAGATGTCACATTTGTCAGTAAAACTTCAATGATTGTCTTCGTCGGTGTCCCTAAGGACTTCCTCTGGCCAGGTCACCAGAGTGGCCCTGAGCATCAGCGTGTGGAGGTTCTTGTAGTGGAGTTATCTTTTTAAGGCATGGACTCCATCTGTCTAGTATTCCCATCATCCAGCATAGGCTCTGGGATATACTAGGAGCTCAAGACATGTTTGGTGAGTGAACCAACCAGTAGCAACTGGAACCAGAGGAGACTCGGCGCCTGTCACATAGGCCCCGAGGAGCACCAGGGCCCCGGTGGCCTGGCGCCATGCGTGCCGCGCCTGGGGTTCAGATGGTCTCGTCGCTCACGGAGGCCTGCGGGCGGATGGCTTCCAGATGAGTCACTGCGGCCACTGGAACCTCCAGGGAGCCCAGGCAGCCTCACGAAGTGGGCTCTTTGCCCCAGGAAGCAATTTGTGGATTTCAAGGATCAGAGGGGACCTTAGTGAAGAAACGGGATTTCATAGTCCTGATCTCAGAGGTGACACATGTCTTCGAGAGTTTTCTGGGCTATAATTGATCACGTTCGGAGCAAGGCCCCAGGAGCCTCCTGGCAGAGGCCAATTGGAGCCTCAGGAGGGAGGCGAGACGTGGGCTGGTTGCTTGCATGTGTATGTGTGTGTCTGGTGGGAGGCCAATCCCTGAACTCTGGCTGGAGACCCGGGCTGGCAAGGCACCGGCTTGCTCCCTGCACTGGGATGCTGAGACATCGTGCAGAAGAAAGCCAGAGTCTCTCCCCACTTCCTTCACATGTGCCCTTTCGAAAGTCTCAGTCATCAGTTTTTCTCTCCCCTCGCCCACGCATTGCTTGTCTTGGATTTGGGGTCTGTTTGAACGGGAGTTAGTTTTGGTTTGAATGGTGCAGAACCAAGCCCCTTATTTTCCATGGGTACCATTTATGGGTTAGAAACCAGAGGGAACCGGTAGAAAAATAGGAAAATGTGTGTTGGGAAGGCCCATCCGCTGGTGGAACAGTGGCGTCAGGTTACAAGGGCATCAGCACTTTTAGGAACCAGGCAACTCACAGGTTTCCTTCTCTGTATACGTTTGGTTTGGGATCCAGGATGAAACTGGAAGTTCTTGAGCTCTGGGAGGTCAGGCCTATGGGGTGACTCCCTTAGGCCATTCCTGCATGGACATGGCTGAAATCAAGCCACCAGCTGGCAGCTGCTGGCGTAGGAAGCCTCCCACACCATTTATTAGCATTTCACCTGGCGTACAGGCCTTCCTTGTCCCAGGAAGAGAGCAGCGGGGCTGATGGCTGGCCTTCGTGTTAGCTGTTCCGACTGGGATGTAGCTATTTTGTGTTTTTTTTTGCTGCTTTGGGTGCATTTTGAATCCTGAGGGACTATGGCAAAAGTAGACAGCATTTCTCAGCTCTCTATTCGCCGGGTTTGGGAGACAAGAAGCTGGCAGGCAGATGGAGGGGGGAGATTGCAACAAGAGCCTGTATATCTCTTTTAGAAGATGCCGGGCTGATCTTGGGCCCCAGTGAAGGAAGTCGATGTTTATGGGAAGGGACTTGCTCCTGCTGGGAGCATTTAAGCCTTTGTCAGGGTCTGATCAGGAGCTGAACTATGTACTTCGTGTATATGTGTGTGGAACCAGATGAAAGGGGCCTCTGGCAAATTGTAAGCTACGCACAGCAGAGCGTCACACACCACTAATATCTACCACCTGCTTGACTCATTTGGCAATAAATAACATCTTGTTTCTCTCTTCGGAGAAAAATTACAAATGTCAGGTCCACGGCCCTGTTGATCCAAAAGGCGCCACCCACCTGGTTCCTGAATCCTGTCTGAGACCAAATTTGGGGGTGAAGATTACCCATCAGTGCACAGGCTTGACACCTTGACCTTGAAGGGAGCCCTTGCCAAGACTCTCCCTCAAGCCTGGCTCTCAAACTTGCAGCAGGAAGATGGCCAGAAGAAATACAGGATGCCTAAGTCAGATCTGAATTTAGGTAAAGAATGAATATCCCTTTGGCCTAAGTATGTGTTATGCAATAGTTGGAAACATACTTTTACTAAAAAATTTATTAGTTATCTGAAATTCGGATTGAACTGGGCCTCCTCTACTTTTATTTGTTAGGTCTGTCGCTGAAGGCTCAACACTGAAATCACCTGGAAGACGAGAAAATACTGATATCTGGGTCCCACCCCAAGAAAATCTAAGTTGGTTTCGAATGGGTCTGAACATTAGCTATTTTAACAGCTTCTCTACTGATTCGAATATGCATAAAGGTTCGATAGCCACGGGACTAAAACAGTGACTTCTAAATTGTCCTCGCCTCTGCAAAGCTTCACGCGCTTTTTCATCTCAATGGTCTGGAGCACTTTAATGACCTGCTTCTATTAATCTGACCCCGTGGGCTCGTCAACAACCCCGAGCCTGTTTTCTCAGCTGTAGGTGAGGGCCTGGAACCAGGTTAATGCCTGACCTCACCATTATCCATCAATCGTCCTTACGATTGATGGAAGTGTGGTCTCTGTCCCAAAGGGTCTACAGCAGGCGGCCACAAGCAAGAACACATTCTCGAGCTCTCACAATTGAATCTCAAAAATTCCTGTGAATTTTGTGTTTTTTCCTTATTATTATGTCTGTGGGTGTCTTAGTATCAGAATGAGGAATCGCTTTTTCCTTTACGATGTTTATATAAAACTGACAACAAAAGAAGATGAACTCTGTTTATCCCACAGTGTCATGGGCTTCTCGGTTCACCAGTGAGGTCTCTTGTAGGACACACACCCTGGTTGGAGAACCGCAGAGAAGCTGTGGCCCCGTGTGCTATGGAGCTTGGCTGGATGAGTTTATTCCGAGGCACAGTTCACGACCTTTCCTCGCTTGAAGAAATATGGAGCTTAGTGTTAGGTTCAGGAGAGCTTGCTAATCAGCCAAAGCTCCTTCTGGCTCAGTAACAGAGTTGATGTAGAGGGGCTTAAAAATGGCCCCACACGTAGAGACGTATGAGTCTCCATCCATTAGAGACAAGGCAGATGAATTTCACCTATGGAATTTTGTGTAAGTAGTAACAAGGTGTGCCATTTTTGGTGCTGAATGGAAGGATGCTCGTTCTCTATCACAGGTGAAGAAGGCAGATTGTAGAATAATGCAGCCTGAGATACATACAGTTAAAGAGATGGGCTTGAGTGGATTGGGGATTGAGAGAGACTATTACATTTTCTCGACCCAAATTTCCGAGACTCATTGAAGTACCATCTGCATCACCTGAGTGCTGGCTGAAATGCAGAATCTGACCCCAGACCTTCCAACTGGAATCTGTTATTTAACAAGATTCTTGAGTATTTCAAATAAACATTCAATTTTGAGAAGCATTGGGTTGATAAAAGTATAAAAACAACTATGCATTGCCTTTGCACTACATGAATGAAATTTAAGAAAGTTGAAACTATGTTGGTAAGCTTAATTATTTGTGTGTTTGCTGTAATGGTTCATTTTAGTCCAAGCAAGTTGTTACCACTGGTGCTATTTCTCTGCAGAGAACCAGAAAGCAGGCTGGACTTGACTGAGTCAGCAGCTCACACTCGGGGTCCAGCAGTTTCTCTGATCCCCGTTGGTCCCAGTTCTCACACCATCCTGTGTCTGCACATCCCTCCCATCTGTCCCCACAGAACCGGGACTGATGGGCACTGCAGACGTGTGTGTGTCTCTCTGGACAGCTAGCACTCAGCTGCTGGCATGGAGAACCGTCAGCCCTCTGCAAGCTGACCGTATTTGCGACGTGGTCGCAAAGCTTTGTGGAGTTCGGTCTGGTGCGTTAGGAAACTGGCTAGACCAGGGAAATGCTCTGCTTTCTTGAGTTGTAAATACCATTGAACAGACCCCTTCTTCTAGCTGTTTCTAAAACCATCTGTCAGAGCCTGCGCGGTGCCTTGGATGAGTTTTCAGTGGAGGATGAAGCAAGGCTCTGTTGGTTTTGCTAACAGGATGCAAAGGTCTCCGACGTGCAGAGTGGCAGTAGTCCCACTGGATTTTCTCCCTGGTCATTTCAACATCCTGTGAGCCTTCCCATGGGAGAGGTAGAGCATGCTGGAGATGGGGCCACAATGTGGGAACAAAATTTCAGCCGGGAGGCTGAAATTCCCGTAGGAAGAGAGAAGAGGGTCTCCAAACAGAATAACGAACTAGGACTTAAGAAGACCAGGGTTCTATCCTTTGAACGCCCCTGAAAGCCAGCTCCCATGCAGCACCGCAGTCCTAGTGAGAAATGATCCAAAGGGAGGTGATGAGGTTAAATGGAGCATAACGGGCTCGTGGGGTTCAAAGGGAGCACAAGTCTAATTAGCAGGAGGAAGGATAAAATCATTGCCTCCACCGGGGGAGAGACGGTGGCCCTGGGTGACCCAGCCCGGCTGCTCCTGCTGGTCTGACAAAGATGAATGGGAGGACAAGTTCTGCTTTTGCTGAGACCCAATGAGGTGATGTCTGCATTTTACTGAAGGTCATTCCCAAACACTTCGCCCTTGCCAGAAACCAGCGTGTAAACACAACCACAGAAGAAACACAGATCCTAAGAACGATCAGTCTGTCGATGCCTGGAACACTGAATGGACCCCCACACGGGGAGCCAACACTCTCCCTGATTCTGCAGTGTTTCTTTTTACCCCATGGTGGCGGGTTTGAATGGTCTTCCTTTAAACTCAAATGCTCTTTTACTACCAAAAAAGTTGTTTTTCCTCCCCGCTGCCCCAACAAAGTAAACATCTGTTGTCTCCGGTGTATTATTGCCTGGGAAGGAGCCACGTCTCCCAAAGCATGGAAAGAAGACAAATGCAGGTCCTCTTGCCATTGTATGAGTCCAGGTGTCATTGGGGACATCTTCAAGCTCTTGCCCCTGTGAGCACCTGATAGGGTTCTGTCATGACTCCGAGTTCTTGGTCTAAATCTGGAAGAGACTGAAAATGTCGTAAGTTCTGTCATCCTCCGGTACAGTCTGTTCCCCGGACTCCGGGCTGTGCCACATCCATGAGCAAGCTGTCCCCTCACTCCGGGGACACACGGCTCCTTCCCCTTTGTCACTTCCTCCTCCATCTGGCCACCTCTGTCTGAAAGGTTTGCATTATCCCCAAAGTACTGATCTCAACGAGGGGGTCACGTTTAAAGAAACAGTAGCCCATCAGGACACAGAATGACGAGAGACAATTTTAATCTCTGTTACAGGCCGTTAACAAAAATAACTACAGCTGAGTGTGATGAGGGTAGGAATGGAGGCAAAGAAATAGCAATGTTTCTTTAAAATCTCCTCTTGGTACTTTTGTCCCTTTTAGTAGCTTTTGTTGGATTTCATCTCTTCCCTCTCAACCTCAGCTCCCAGTAGAAACAAACATTCCCCAAACTTGGCCTGATAACCCCTCGACTTTGTAGTTCCACAGTTCCCAGACTGGGGAACCAGCCAGCCTGCCTGGGTCCCAATCTCCACTTCCTCTTTGGAAGTTATGTGTTCCTAAGTTACTTAGTTGTTTTTTTTTTTTCTATATCTATAAAACAGGGGCAAAGTTGCAACCAGGTAATCTATGCAAAGGACTTAGAACTCTGCCTGGCACATCATAAGTGCAAGGTATGGCTTACTACTACTACTACTGTTATTATTATCTATTTGACCTCCCCACTCTCTCCATCATTTAGTAGTGCCCTCTCTTTCCAAAGTAAAATCCCTTGGCCACTCCATCTTCCCATTTTCCACCTTCACGAGACGCTAAGACCTTCCACTAAAGCAGGGCTGGGGATGATGAGGTGTGGGAGAGGCAGCGAACCCTCATGTAGCAGTACCTTTTCTCTGACAGGTCTGTGTGTAAAACTTCTGTTCATCCCTCAAAGCCCAGGCATCGCCTTCTCTGTGACCTCTGTCAGTCCTCCAGAGAGAGTTCCTCTCCCCCTTTCCTGAGTCACATCTGTACCTCTTTCTGCTACCGCACACATCTCCCAGAGTCTACATTATCTCCTTGTCTTTGCCTCTGCGCCATGAAACCGTGAACTCCTTCGTGGGGAGCGAATACCTCGTATCTGTCTTGCTATCGTGAATGCAGTGTTTGGTGCACAGAAGCAGCTGTATAAAGTTGGTTGAACAGAATTCAGTGAGGCCCTCCGTTGCTTGGCGAGAGGGAGGGTAGAAGGGTTAGGAACTTTGAGAAGCTGTAGAGGACAGTGTCCAAGAAGAGATGGGGCTGCCTTGCCATCAATTCTGAGGTGTGGCTTACGTGGAATTGCTTCTCACTTGGAACAGAGACGTTTCAGCCTGCAGCAATTACGCTGTGAAGGGCTCCTCTCCCTGCACTGGAGATTAACGAGCGCTATTGGCAGTAAATATGATAATTATCTAACGACATTCTTATATAAGTGTGTGATGCGACAACCTGGAAGCCATTTTTCATTTATTTTTTGAAACGAATCTGACTCTTCTAAAAATAAGCACAAACCAATCACCGCCAACAGAAACCGTAAGTTGGACAAGAATTTCATCTCCTCGGCCGCTCCTCTGAGATTGTGTGTATGGAGGTTCCCCATCTTATATCCAGGCAGAAATGTCCCTCTCGGACTGAAATGGCCTTTGAAGAAGACTGGAACTAGAGAGAAAGTGAGGCCTCTTTGGAACCCTGGCTGTTAGAGAGCTAAGCTTTTAGTGAAAAGAAGCCAGATCCAACCCGATGTAAGAGCTACACTTGAGTTCTCCCACCAGCCTTATGTTGGCAGAAGGCAATGCCCAGAGGGCAGGCACATTGGAGGGGCTGGAGGAAGGTGGTGATGGCCAGTGGGCCAAGGGAGCATGGCCTGTCCTTTCTATGTCAGGCCCAGGATGAGAGAAGTGCCTTAAGTGCTAAGAGAGATTTCCCACTAACAAAGGCCATGAGCCCAGATCCTGCCCGTGCAGAGGGCTGGAAGGAGGTGTCACCTGCACAGGAACTTTCTAGTCATGGAGTCTTCTGGGGGGACAGGAAAGCAAGCGCCTTGGAGGAGAGCGAAGCCACGGTTCTCATGGACTCGAGTGTGCAAGGTGTGTGACATTCTTCTCGGTACTCGGGTACAAAAATACTGCATTCATTTTTCTGAATCAAATTTAGCTCGTTTCAGATCTCGCTCTTCTCCGTGAATAATGTACAAAAAGCCACGGCTCACACAATCCTGAGACCCTGAGGAAGAGCTTGGGGGTCTCTGGTGGCCTCTGAGCACCTCAAGAAAGAGGCTGAAAGTTCATTGGAAGACGAGCAAGGAGGAGAGCGGGTGATTTTCCCAAAGTCTCACAGCAGGTGAGGGGCAAGGCTGTGACAGGCACACAGCACCTCTCACCCTCATGCCTCCCTCACGTGCCAGGGCCAGTCAGCAGGACAGCAGCTCTCCGCAAGGCTCCAGGGGAGAAGTCGCCAAGTGCCCACACAGCAGTTACGCGGCGAATGCAGCGGTCTCGTCAGCCCCCAGCGAAGATCGTAAAAGCTGAAGTGAAAGGGCTTCCCGTCTCCAGATCTCATGCTCAGAGCTCAGAAACCAAATGGGAAGTGAAACCACAGGACCATCTGTCAGTGAAAAAATAAAGAAATCAGGAAGCCGGGAGGAGGAAGCATCGGCATGAACCCTGATCTGGGCGCTGACGACAGTTATTAGGGCTGTGACATGACAGCAATGGGACGTCTTAGCTGTAATTAGAACCAAAAGGTGATTTCAGCATGCGTTTATCAAATGACTCCTTCCGTGCAAGTCCCATGCAAGATGCTGGCGATATAAAGATTAATGAGATCTCAAGTCCGCTGCCTAGTCCAGTGACTGTCTCTGACATGTCTATCACATTCAGTGAAGCGGATGCAACACAGGCATCCATCAGTACAAGGCACAGGAGCTTTAGAAGCAGAGCGATTTCATAGCTCAAGGGGTCATGTTGGCAGTCCTTCGAAATTAAAATAAAATCAACTCCATGATTAGAGGACAGCCCACGAGTTCTCCAAATTTCTGTCAGTTTCCAGAATCTTATGGGCTCATGGACCTCGTGACTTCGAGGACATGACAGAAGTCAGACTCACAAGATGACGTATGTCTCACTTTTCATAGCTTTTCTTTCCTCTGCTCCACTCTGATCAGATACGGAACCCATCCTTTTTCAATGAAAATGCTTCGCGCAAGTGGGGGTCCTATTAAAAAGCAGTGGTATATGGAGATGGACCCTAACACATAGCAGTGGGCCACCCCCAGTCAGAATCGACAGTAGGGGCAACAATCTCGTGTGGCTTCCGGTGCGTGTCACATTCAAATCAGCATTTCACACAAGGCAAACGAAGGAGCAACTGACTTTCAGGAAGGTACGTGGACACAGGTTTTACATTTGAATGATTCATAATGGAATATTACATGGTCCTGTCTTTCCACGACTTTCGGCCATCTCATCGTGAAGATTCCTTGCTGGCCATCTTTCTCAGAAGTTCCCGACCTTTCTCCATTTTGCTTGATTATCTTTCCCGAAGATCCTCATAACCAGTTCGTGTCTGCTTTTAAAAAAATCAACTTAAATGAGGGATTATTTCTATACAATAAGATACACTCATATTAAGATTACAGTTCAATGAGTTTTGACAAAAATATGAGCCTGTTTAACCAATACAATCAAACTACAGCACACAGCTATTGCCTAAAGTTCCCTTATGCCCTTCTGCAGTCAGTTATGTCTTCACCTCTGTCTCTAGGCAACCACTGATCTGCTGTAGGCCATTCTAGCTTGAGTCTACTTTTCTGTATTGTGCAAATGGAATCATACAGGATGTATGCTTTTGTGCCTATGAATGTATTCATGAGATTTAACCATGCTGTTCCTTTTTATTACTTAGGAATAGCCCATTGAACAAATATACTATGATTTGTATATCCATTTACCCATAAATGGACGTTGGAGCCTTTCCCTGTTTTGACTATTACAAAAGATGCTATGAACACACGTATACAAGTCTGCGTGGAAGTACGCTTTTATTTCTCTTGAGCGAATATCCAGAAGTGGAATGGCTGAGTTGTATGGTGAGTGTGTACTTAACTTTATGAGAAATTGCCAAACTGTTTGCAAAGAAGATGGATAATTTTACATTCTCACAAGGAATGCATGGGAGTTCAGGATGCCCTATATCTTCACCAAAATTTCATATTGCTGGTCTTTTCATTGTAGCCATCCTACTGGGTATGCAACGGGAGTATCTCATTATTATTTTAATTTGACTAATGATGCTGAGTATCTTTTCCTGTGTTTCTTGGCATTTGCATATACTCTTGTGAACTGTCTGATCAAATCTTTTGCCATTTGAAAAACTGAGTTGCTTATCTTTTTATTACATTTTAAGTGTTCAACTGCACTTTATTTTAAAAATGCACAGATAAATTCCTAATAAAAAATGTGAAACCTAGTAAAATCATGTGGCTCATTGTATAGATTTAACATAATGTGTTCTGACTAATTTATTTATTTCTAAGAGTATATAAATGCAATAATGCAATACTATTTTTCACTTTCTCCTCCTAGTTTAAGAATATGTGGTAGCATTAACTCTGCTTTTTTACTTTTCCCATTTAATTTAAAAGCTTTTTTTGTTTCCTATTTAAAACTATCCAATCTGAATGTACAAAATCATTCTACCTTATATTTCTCTTTTATTTATTAAGTTTCTTTCAGTAAAATTTTTTCAGTTTTAATGAACAAAACGTGATACAAATTGCATATTTTCTATGATAAATGTTTAAAAATAATGACTGAGGGGGAAAAACTGGAGGGAAAAACAAAATATATTAATGGTTTCATTTGAAAAGTTAAATTACTATTGTCTTTCTTTTTATAGTTTTTAAAAATTTTTATTTTATTATTAGTTTCAAGTATACAGTACATTGGTTAGACATTTATATAGTTTATAAATGATCCCCCTGACTGCTCTTTCTCTCCTCTGGCTCTCCACCTAACCATTACATCACTGCTGACTGCATTCCCTATGCTGTGCTCCCCATCTCTGTGACCATCTATCAACTACTAAGTATTACTTCTTTAACCCTTCACCTTTATAGTTTTTCAATTTTCTTGAAATGGGTTTATATTATTTTAAAATTTTAAAAAGAATTCATATAATTTTTTGTTTTTAATGAATCTTGTTTTAATGCAAGATTTCAAAAACATTTTTAATATTTTTTTCAATTACAGTTGACGTGATATTATATTAGTTTTAGGTGTATAGTGTAGTGATTAGACATTTATATAACTTACAAAGTGAACCTGGCATTATACACAGTTATTACAATATTGTTGGCTATACATTCCCATGACTAGTTTGTAACTGCCAATTTGTACTTCTTAAACCCTTTACCTTTTTGACCCAGCTCTCAACTCCCCTCCAATCTGGCAATTATGAGTTTTTTCTCAGTTTCTGTTTTGTTTGGTTGTTTATTTTGTTTTTCAGATTCCACATATAAGTGAAATCATTTTTGTCTTTTTCTGTCTGACTAATTTCACTTAGCATAATACCCTCTAGGTCTATTCATGTTTTCACAATTGGTAAGATTTTATTCTTTTTATGACAGTAATATTCCAGTGTATATATGTACTATTTCTTTATCCAATTGTCTCTTGATGTGTTCTTAGGTTGCTTCAATATTATGGCTATTATAAATAGTGCTGTAGTGAACATAGGGGTGCATATATCTTTTTGAATTTGTGTTTTGTATTTTTTTTGGATAAATACCCAGAAGTGGAATTAGTAGGTCATAAGGTGATCCCATTTTTAACTTTTTGAGGAACCTCCAAGCTGTTTTCCAAAGAGCCTGCTCTAATTTGCAATCCCACCAAAACGGTGCATGAGGGTTCCCTTTTCTCCACATCTTTGCCTACACATTGTTTATTGGCTTACTGATAATTGCCTTTCTGACAGGTGTGAGATGGTACCTTATTGTGGTTTTGATTTGCTTTTCTGGGATGATTAATGATGCTGAGCATCTTTTTGTGTGTCTATTGCTCACCTGCATGTCCTCTTTAGAAAAGAAGAACCGCCTGCTGCTGAAAGAGGCTCTCGTGGTGCTTGAGTTGGGCGAGGCGGAGTTTCAGGGAGTTACCAGGTTGGGGAAAGCTGTGTTCAATAGGTTAATGAAGATTCAGATTTGGCATCCACCTACACCTGCAGGCCATATGGGGAGAGGGCTCAACAGAGGAACAATGGCGGCTGTCCTACCAGCCCTTGCCCTGAAGCCACACAATTCAGTTTCTCCCCATATGTGTCTAGTGCATTTTGAACTGCTTCCCTTCGCTGGAGCTAAGAGAGAGTGTTTGTGAGCAGGTAAGTCTGTGCTTGGGCACTTTAAGAGGATGCCTGGGTTTCCAGCAGCTGTCTGTCTCATTGGGAGCAAATCCCAAGTGATTTTCACAGCCAGATATTGTGGGGTCTACTCTTCCAGTCATTGATGCTCTGGGGTGGGGAGCCCAGTGTGGGGTGGAGACCCCTTGCTCCTCATGGGGGAGTTCTACAGCTGATATAGCCCTCCCAATTCTCAACCACCACATGTGGGTGTGGGACCAGCTTGTTTTGCATCTCCATCCCTCCTACCAGTCTCAACATGGCTTCTTTTTATCTTTAGTTATAGGAGTTCTGTTCAGCTAGTCTTCAGGTGGTTCTCCAGGCTGATTGTTCCATAATTTAGTTGTAATTTTGATGTGGTCCTGGGAGGAGGCGAGCATAGTGTTTACCTATTCTGCCATCTTGATTTGAGCCTTTAAATCATTTCACTGTTATATATAGAATTTGTATATTATAGACACACTACCTTTGTCACTTACCTATTTTGCAGATATTTTTCCAGTCTGTGGCCCATCTTTTCATTGTTTTATTGCTGTCTTTAGAAGAGCATAAATTTTCATTTTTGATAGAGTTTAATTGTAAATTTTTCTTTTGTGATTTTTATATTCTGTGTCCCATGTAAAAAAAATTTTTCCCAAATCATGAAGACTTTCTCCTGTGTTTCTTTCTTGATGCCTTAGCCTTTATATTTAGGTCTAGAGTTTTGTGATTGGGTTAACTTTCATAAGTGGTATTAAGTAAGAGTCAAGGTTTATATTTTTACAAACGAATATACAGTACCAATTGTTGAAAAGAAAATTCTTTTAAATAGCCTTGATATCTTTGCCAAAAATTTATTGACCTTATAGAAGTGGGTTTCTTTCTGGACTCTATTCTGTCTCATTGATCTTATACCAATATAATACTATCTTACCACTGAAGCTTTATATTGTTTTGAAAGCAGATAATGTAAGTCCTACACTTGTGTTCTTTTCTTTCAATATTGTTATAAATATTATGTTATGGGTGCTATTCTAGGTCCTTTTATATCCATATACATTTAAGAATCAGCTTGCAAGTTTCTAAAAACAAAAACTGTTTGAGATTTGGTTGGTATTGCATTAACTATACAGATCAATTTGAGGAGAAATGATATCTTCGCAACCCTGAGTCTTCAAATATGTGAACATGGTATATCTCTCTATTTTTTTAAAGGTCTGCTTTAATTTCTCACAGGGATATTATGTAGTTTTCAGAGTATAGGACTTCTATATATTTTGCTAAATTTGTTGATAATTATTTTATGTTGTGATGGTTGTGTATTTTTAAAATTTTATTTTCCAACTATTATGGTTATATAGAAAGATAATTGATTTTTATATAATTTTTTTACACTGTATCTTTACTAAATTTATTTTAGTAGCTTTCCTGAAGATTTGTTAGAACACATAATCATGTCATGTTATCTAACTTGTCAAATTTATTTCATAAAGTTGTTCATAATATTACTAACACTTTTATTATTCTTTTTTATTCTTTCGATATTTGTAGAATTTATAGTGATGTTCCTTTTTATTCATATTAGGAATTTCTATTTTCTCCTTTTTCTTAATCACCTATTTCTCTGCTTTTTGAAAAGTAATCCCCAGAAACATTAGATCACATATAAACTTATTAGGCATGAACATTCTTGGGCCTTCCCCGACACCTACTGAGTTAGAAACTCTGGGCTTGGAGTTAAATCTGTGTTTTAACAAGCAGTCTGATGTGATTCTAATGCACACTAAAGTTTAGACAGCCACTGCTTTAAATAGAAATTATTAATTGCATTAATCTTAACATTTTTAAAAAATCAAATTTCCCTATCATTTATCCATTTTCTATTTCACTGGTTTCTTCTTTAATCATTCTTTCTTTCTTTCTACTTGTGCTTAATTTACTCTTCTTTTTTGTTTTCTTAAGAGATAAGCTATGATAATTTTAGAGTTCTCTTCCTTTCCAGTGTAAACACTGTAAATTTCTTTCTTAACCACTGCTTTAACTACGTTCCATAATTTTTGATATGATTTGCATTTTTATTCAATTTCAAAATATTTTATAAGTTAATTTATTCATTGGTCCTGATGCTGCTTACTTTTCATAAATTTTGAGATTAATTTTCCAAAAATCTTTGTTATTGATTTCTAACTTAAGTGCTCTTTTGGTCAGATAGTATGATTTTTATGGTTTCAGTTCTTTTAAATTTCTTCAGAATATTTCAATGGTTAAATATATGGTCTATATAGGTGAATTTTTCTTAGGCTGTTGAAATGAATTTTTACTCTGCTATTGTTTGATAAAGTGTTCTATAAATGACAATTAAGTCAAATTGTTTGATAAGATTGTGCATGTTATTTTCTGGTTCCATATATTTTTTAATTATTGAGAGAGCAGTATCGAAATCTCTGACTTTAATTGTAGATTTGTCTATCCTTTTATGTCAAGTTTTGCTTCATTTATTTTAAATTTTTAAATTATAAGTATGCACTGTTATGATTGTTATGTCTGTTTGACACATTGATTCTGTTTATCATTATGAAACTATTCTTACTCTTGATAATATTCTTTATAGCCTACTTTGTCCAATATTTATAGTCATTTTAGTTTTACTTTTCTATATAATTATAGCTTAAGTGAATTTCTAGACAGTAGATATTTGGGTTTCACATTTTTTTCTGACAATCTATCACTTAATTGGAGTGTTTCAATCATTCATATTTAATGTAATTATCAATAAGGTTGCATTGATATTTACCAACTATTTGTTTTATACTTTACTAATTTATCCTATTTTTGTTTTTTTCTTTTTCCTGTTTACTTTTTGATTGAGTGGTTTTCTTTGTATTCCATTTAGTTTCCTTCATTTGCTTTTGCTTTATTTTATTTTAAGGCTTACCATATGCTTTTTAAAAGTCTACCTTTAAATATATCATCCCACTTCATGAAAAAGACTTACAACAATCTATTTCTGGTTTCCCCCTCACATGCTTTGTGCTGTTGTCACAAATTTTGCTTCTACATATGTTCAAACCCACAGAATATTTTTTTTTTTGCTTTAAACAGTAAATTATCTTTTAAATAACTTAGAAATGAGAAAAATTAATTTATATTTATTTATACATTTTTCATTTCTGGTACTTCTCATTTCTTTGTGTAATTCCAAGTATCTAGCAGGTTTTTAAGGGGATAGTTTTAACAGTGGGTCTTTAGGAAGGATTGATAGAAAATTAGGTGAAAGAGATCTGAGGGAACCAGATCCAGGAAGGTCTGTAGTGCCATTTTATAGACTTTAAACTTTACCCGAAAGCAATGTAGGTTACACAATCAAATTTGAATTACAGGAAGATCACTCTTGCATCAGTGGAAAAATTTATTTGAGGAGCTCTTAGCTGTCTATTGCAATAGAACAGGTGACACTGCAATAAATCAGAGAGAGAGCAATGCAGATGTGGAGTGATGACACCTCCTTAAAGGTGCAGAAGAGCGACCCAAGAGAAATTCAGGAGCTAAAATCAACAGCACTAGGTGGGTGACTTGATGTTGGAGGAGAAGGCCATGGAGAAGTGGAGGCAACTCTCAGGTTTTTAGCATGGGTGACCAAACTGATAGTTATGACGCCAGCTGAGATGGCATTGAAGAGCTAATTTGAGGAGGGAGCTGGTGAGTTCAGCACTGAAGGCACCGTGTTCGTGTGTTTGTGGAAGACCTAAGTGAAGATAAATAAACATGTGGCTCTGAGAAGAGGTCAGAATTGGGTCTTTAAAATATAAAATAATATCTGTAAGTATATGTCAGATTAGATGGTTTACCTAAGGTGGACTTTGTCAAGGTATGTGGTTATGGCACACCTGTATCCGATTCACCTGCTGAGCTGGATGAAGTTGGATTCCCAGGCTGACAGAGGGACCAAGAACCTCCATTTAACAAACTCCACAGTTGATTGTTATCAGGTTTAAAAAAATCCACCTCAATTTAAAGAGTAAGAAGAAATTAGATATATAAGGCTTCCCTCTTATATTTTTTTCTCATATACCAAAGCTACGTGAAATCTTTAGAATTCAAACTGGGATTTGCCTGATGCCTGGTGTTGAATGTCAAGTGGAAGGTCCCAAATACAGTTAGTACATAGATCTGTAAAATGGAATGAGAGAAGGAGTTTGCAGTAGAAATAAGTTTTTATCCTCGAGCTTCAAGAAAAAAACATGTAGGTGGCAGTGGTAGTAATTTAAGACATGATAGGAGGAGGTGACAAAATTGATAATTTTAAATATTGGGATGATTAATGTATGAAAGCAGCAGTGAAACTGTCTTTCCTAATAACAAATAATCACATCAAAGAAGAACACAAGGACCATCCATCTGGATTAAACCCATTGTCATTTCAGCATCCTGTCTCTTACAGTGGGGCAGAGGATGGATTTTTGGGACTCCATGAGGTCCTTTTTGAAGTTAATCCACAAGGTTAGAGTTTCACTTTCTTTAAGCTCTCTTTATCTCCAGTATTTATTGTGACTCTATTTGCTTATATAAAGATTTATATAAATACTTACATTACCACTTACATAAAGATAAACAGAGGAAGATGCTATACTGAACTGATAGTGTGTGATTACATAAACAGATTGACCTTATGTATGAAACATAAATAAAGAAGCTACAGTTTTCACATGACTTAATATCAATTAGTGATTTCTCCTTGAAATATTTTTAACACATGAAATAATAATTCAAGTGTAGTTAAATAAAAAAGTGTAAGCTATGGTTAGTTTTTAGTGTCTATATAAGATTTATGAGAATTAAAAATATTATTGAACATGTTCAGTGCACTATTTTAAATGTTTTACATATAGTAATTCTTATGAACTTCCTGAAAGCTCTACCTGAAGTAGGTACTATCAATTTTGTCACCTCATCCTATCATTTCATGACAGGATCACTGTCATGATCCTATTTTATGGATCAGACATACAAGGTACAGAGATCACCCCAGGTTGTAAAGTGGAATTTACATCAGAAATGTGATATAGAAACATGCATGTAATAAAGCTGAATAAGAGAATACAAAATAGAAACAAGGTAGGATCATCAAGAAAATAACAAAGCTAAAGAACTGAAAAAATGCTTCAAATAAAATATTATTGACCAATAGGAAATTCCACAAGTAGCCGAGGTTAAAAAGATAAATTAGAACAATATAAACAATATATAGCTTACGTTAGAAATGAAAAGGCTTGTAATATAGCTGATGTGTAAGGTCCCTCCCTGGAATTCTACCATCTGATGATACCGATAACCAAATTGTGAGGCAATCTATGTCCTGGGAGTAATCTGACATACATCATTCCCCTGTGACCACTCGCCAAAGTTTTACCTGTAGATACACAAGAACATGACAAGAAACAGAGATCCAATTGTTTTAATTGGTTGAAACAATCGAGGACAAAAATTAGATGTCAAAATCACGGCGAAATAAAAATGAGAATAAGGGTGATAAAGTTTCTCAGAAAACTGCTCACTCCTGGACCAGACAGGCATGCAGCCCGGTTCTAGGAAGGCTCACTTTGTGAAAGAATTTTAATGAGAATTGGGGAAAAGGGAAATGACAAAGTCTGTAATAAAACAGATATTGCCCACTTTATTTAGGAAAATACTACAGGCTCTTTTACTGCAGCGGATTTAGACTAGAAAAATATTTGCAAGCATTTATTGCCCTCTATCCAGGAAAGCTAGCTGGCAGAAAGAAGCACAAGGCCCAGTGAAGCAATAAATGAGTGGGGGAAGGCAGGCTGCTGGGGAACCTTCTTTAGAGAACTAGCAGAGTTGCCACACGGGGGTTGGGGTTGCCCTGTGCCCTCATTTAGCTGAATGGAGAAGGTTCTTCTCGGGTGTAGGCAACTTGGGGGCCACTGTGAAAGTAGCTGACCTTCATCTGTGAGTCTGGCTTCTGACTTGAAGGTTGAAGGAAACTGGGGTCCCATAAGGGAAAGGCCAGGTTTCCAGCGTAGTCACTAGCAAAAGATAATAGGTATACTGAAGACTGATGTGGAGGTCACATATAATGCTAACCACAGTGAAACACAGATTTACATTCAAGAGTGATGTAGACATAGTCAATATAATCTAACACAGAGCAATTGAGTAACTTGGAGAGCAAAATGGTAAAAATGTTGGAAGGCATCAAGATATACGAAAGACCCATAAAAAGTCCAGTAGAAAATCAAATGGTAAAAGAGATGAAAAAAAGAAAAGAAGAATGGAGAGTTTCTGAATGTGGTCAGTTTTAATAGAGCTATACGCAAATGGTGCCAACTGGCTATGTGGCATCTTTGTTGAAGACTTTGAAAAATTTGTTTTTGTAGCAGTAGGGATAATCTGATTCAAAGATAGATGATATTCACATTTCCTAAGGACTAAAGAGTAATGCCTTTAAAATGCATGTTAGTGAGAAGATTGGGGAATGATAAATAAGGGACCTATAATTTGTTAGGGAGGTAGATTTTTACGAGTCATTCTCAATACATGATTCAGTGTCATAGACCAGTAGGTATTTCACAGATGTCTGTACAAATCAATATTTGAGTGAGAAATATCTCAACTGTTAATGCAGGAAGACACAAGAATATTTGAATGTGTTATTTTTATTTTAAAAATCAGAAGAAAATAGAATAAAAAATGTTGAGGCTTGTTTGTATAGTTCTCAGATAAAATGGGAAAGCTTGAGTAAATAGAATGATCAATATGACAATTCAGTAAAGAAAAACATTAAAATGAGTTTATTCAAAGCCAAAATACTAAATCATATGATTTTAAATTTTCTTAGAATTTTGAATTTGAAGACATTGTGCTTGAGCAAATTGGAAATTTGGGCTAAATGTGCAGCATCGGAAGCATCCATTAGTTTCCTTACTTCCTAGCCCTGCTCCATCTGGTTCCAGCTATGATGGGCCATCAGCAGCCTCAGCCTGCCCAGTCTGAGCCACTGTGAATCTGGCTTGGACTGTGTTAACACTTCCTTTATTAAGAATGAGGTTACAGAGCAGGAGTTAGATAGTAAATTCTATAAATTTAAAAATACTCTTCTATCCTATCCTTTGTCATGATGCCCACATTAGCTCTGGCTTGTCCAGTCTCTACCCTCCCCTCCCACCCCCAACACACACACACACACACACACAATCACACACAATCACACTTTGGAGGTCAGTTTGTCCTGAAGTCTCTTCTCCATGCCTCTGGGGTTTACTTCAGTTCTGAACTGAACCGTGAAATGGGCCCCTCAAGTCATCCCTGTGAGGTGTTGCTTATGAGTAGACCCAGCTTCCTGGGCTCTGATCCTGACTGATGTGGACCTTCCAGTCTTTAGAACACATCTTGAAATCCCACCATTGTCACCCCTGCGTCCCCAGACAGATGCCAACGCAGGTCAAAGTAGATTTTTCATGGACTGCTGGCCTTTCTCTGCCAGTGGCTATTCCTGTCTCTCTTTCTTATTTCTGGATTTCCAAGTGAGCCTTGTATCAGTAATTGTGAGTAGCGTTGGACTATCTTATAATAGAAAAATAAGTCATTCTAATTCTTTGGGAATTGATCATTTCACTGACAGAAAAACCTTTTTACCAATATTCTGGAGTTATAGCTGTATTAAAATCTGTATAGCTGTATTAGTCATGGCTCTCCAGAGAAAGAGATCCAATTGGACTGTGTGTGTGTGTGTGTGTGTGTGTGTGTGTGTGTGTGTGTGTGTGTAAAATCTGGTCAGGCCAGGAGAGTGAGCTATGGCTGAAATTCAGTTGATAAACCAGATAAAATGCCTTTATTGTCCCATATTCAATAGCGTGGCTTGTTAGAGATAAATGCAAAGGCAACTACTTACAATCAGATATCAAAAATATTTCTTTCATAAAAAATGTACTTTTTTTAAAAAAAAAGAACATTCTAGAGAATATATTCTCTTAACTTCCTAATATGTCTCAAACTTGATACAAGGAATAGCATCGACTGAAAGAAAATCTATCAAAATGAAACAGGAAAATGCATTAAATTATTCATATAAAATTTATTTGATTGGAAGCTCTATAAAGCTCAATTGAAATGTTTATGTAAATGAGAATATTCTGTAGATTGAGTTAGGAGAAATAGAATGTACTAAATATGCAGATGGAGAAAAATGTGTGTGAGTCAGTGGGGTATGCAAAGATATAGGCTAGGGAAAGAGAAAGAGGCTGTCAGGATTCTTTGTTCCAAAGATCACAGCGTGCAAGTGAGCCCAGAATTGAGTTTGAGTCAGAACAAGTGGTCCGAGGTCTCAATTAAAAACCAGACAATGTCGAAGTTACTCTTTCTTGCTCAGGAATGAAATTCTTTCCGTGAGCTAATAACTTCTAACGAGCAGAGCCACCTGCAAAATCAATGACAGAGTAGTTAGAAACGAAGCAACAGTATGCAAGTTTCCATTCTGGAGACAAGATTTTGGGCAAATCTGGAAGGAATTTGAGAAGAGACGATGGATACCATCTTGGGCATGGCGTGTGACTGTTCTTCACAGACAAGCCCAGTGGATTCCTGGCTTGTCTGGCACTCTCTTCTGATAGAAGAGGATCCAAGAGGATTAAATAAGATCAGAGGTATTAAGCCTGGGCTATAAAGTTATTTTAGGGAGAAAGATCTTTAAGGAGGGATTTATGACATTCAGAATAGTTGAGGAGCATGGATTGATGTGGCTATACAGCCAGCCTTGGAATGCAATCATACTTAAGAAGCACTGGTGTGAGAAGTAGATGGAGCAACCAGAACGTGGGGAGACTAAGCCAGGAGACCAAAGCTCAGAATTCGCTGAGGTCAGAGCAAAATGAGTGAAGACAGAAGGTGTGTTCAGAGCCAACTGAGTGGACAAAGCCCAGTTGCTAGGGAAGAATGATGAGACTCCAAATTACAGCAAAGAAACAGGAATGAAGCTTGTGCTTCTATCTATCTTCTCCAGCAAGAAGAATGGTAATAAAACTGGTTTGTTCTGTAATCTCATCACAAGATGGTGAGAAAACTTGAATGTAATGGGGAGATATTAAGAGCATGTAGGGATTTCAGGTGACTTTATTTTCTAAAGACAAAAGTGGACAAAGCTATATGTATGCTCATAGTCTCTCTCAGGAATCTTTGAGCCTTCTGACCCTGAAGAATGAAAACAGGGTTCAGAATATGAGTGCTGAAAAAATGCCCTCCCAGTTGTGAAAAAGAAAGGGATTCTGCAAACTACACACTGGCAAATCTGATTTTATTCCAGAGAAAGCTTCTAAAATAGATTATTAAACAGATGGCTTGTGAGCGCAGAGAAGAGGAAGCAGTGACTCACTAGGCAAAGTCATGCCAAACTCATAATCATCCTCTTTCTAAATTATACTCTTAGATTGATGGAACAGGAAAAATTGGGGGAAACCATTAGAAAAGCCTGCATTTGATTCAAAAGACCATTTGCCAAAGATTCTCATAATAGCTTGGTAAACACAATAATGACCTGTTAGATGGATGTTGGGGCAGTCAGGTGAAATTGTGGATGATTGAACAGGAACTTTTAAAAAGTGTTGGTTAATAGGTTGGTGTCAACTGGAGGAGATGTTAAAGAGAAATGTCACATGGCTTGGTTCTTGGCTGATTTCCACATTTCATCAATTGCTTGGCTAAAGACACAGAAGGCCACATCAATTTTGCAGATACGAAGCTGAGTGACAAAGAGAGCTAATATGACAGATACAAAAATTGAGATCCAAAATTATTTTGACATTTAGCTCTCTGGGAAGAAACCAAGGAGATAAAAATTTTACATGGGCAAATGTAAAATTCTGTACTTGAACTTTATGGACACAGAATGTTAATGACCTGCCTAAGTTTCTAACCCCTCAGGCTGTAATTCTCACTGCAGAATCTGATGTCTCTGCTCGTTTCCTCCACTGGCATGCCCCCTTGAATTTCCCCAGCCTTAGGTTGGAATGTAAGAATTCTTTTATCAGTATTTTTAGCCATGGCCCTAAAGTTATTATTATAATCTTTACTTACACACAATGTTCACCATAACGGAACTCCTCCCTGTCATCCCATGTTCCACAGCCTTTATCTCCAGTCTGTCTCTGGCTGTGGCCCTGAGTCAGCTTCTCAACACTTGCCCATTTGGATCTTCATGATAGTTGACAAGATGGAACTCAGTGAACCCCTTACACTGGCCCTGATTCAAAAATCGTTCTTTCTCTTGGGTTCTGCTTAGGCTTTCATTTGTAGTACATAACTTCTAAGTTTGATACAAGATTTGAATGTACCTCAAGCTCTTTGCTCCCACAGCCTGGCTGTGAATATAAACATAGGTAGAAAGCATGAAAGTGATTTGCTAGGTTGAGGTTGAAACCAAAGATGGACCATGATGGCCAAGGAAACAAGTGTAAACAAAGAAAAGAGCTAAGAACTGAAGTCTGAGGGAAAAGAAGGGAGTAGTGGTTAGAGAAAAGAGCGCCCACAAAAGAAACGAAAAATAGGACAGCCAGAATGGTGGGAAGTAATTTAAGAAAGTTAGCATGACAGAAGGCAGAGGTTGGACAATTTTCAGGAGAGGCGATTGATTGATAGTGCTAAGTACCACCAAGAGGTCAAACAGGATAAAACGCTTAACATATTTCAATTGAATTTAGCAAACGCTAGATTACTGATGATGACACTTGCAAACACGGCTTCTGGGGGAGAAATGGAGGAAAAGGTTAATTACCGAAGGTTAAGAGGAAAGAGGTTTGGAGAAATGGAGATGGTGAGGATCACCTTCATAGATGAATAAGGGCAAGAGAATAATAAGGCAGTAGCTAGAAAAGGGTAAAGGGTCAGTAGAGAGAAGGGTGTGTGTGTGTGTGTGTGTGTGTATGTGTGTGTGTGTGTGCGTGCGCGCGTGTGTGCGTGCGCGTGCGCGTGCATGCACATTCCTTGTTTTTATATGTGGCAGGAAAAATGTCATTAGAGGGAAAAATAGAAGTTTTATAAAAATGTGTTTTTTGATATAGGCAAAGTCCTACAGATCCAATATCTTCCTGTTTCCTTCCCCTTTTTTCCTTTTTAAGTCCCACTTAGCCTTTTTTCCTCTCTCAGACATTCCATTCCTTTCTACATCCCTTTTCTTCGGAGGTCAGGGACTACGCTTCGTGTTTTTCTGTGTTCACACCACTGTCACCCTGGTCTGTTGTCTTGACTGGGCTCAGCAATGTGGCATGGCTGAATGGAGGCGTGAGCTTACATGGAGAAGAGGCTGCTCAAAACACAGCAGCAGCAGAATCCTGTGACCTCGTCGCTGGACTTTGCTAAGCCTAGACGGTGCTCGGCATACCTTATTTCCCTTCCCAATGTGAGTTCAGAATCCTATTGTACCCGTTACTCAGTACGTTTCTGAACCTCTGACCCATGCAGTGTAATCTGTAAACTCCAGGCAGGCTCCTTGAAGTGCCAAGACTTTTGGAAGACAGAGAATCTGACTGCACATATGAGTAATCTAGTCATTTCTCTTTTTGGTGGGGGAAGAAAGCCAGTTTTCCAGTTCACTTCCCCAATTGGCATTCACAACTCTACTGCTCTCGTGATCCTTGGGGGTAAATGTTGCAAAAAAAATTTTTTTTTTCAAGTTCTGCAAATTTTTATGCTTAGAGAAATTGCTTTCTATTTTTTTTTTCCAGCAACCAAGACTTCAGCCAAACCCATCTCTACTGGGCTGGGTGCCACAAACAAGTATCTGTGTGAGAAAAATCATTAAAATTAGGTGTAATTTCTATGGATAGATGACTCACCTAGTGTCTTTTCCAGGTGCATATTCTTCTGCTCATTTCTTATGTTTCCTATTACTCTTACCAGATTAGTCAAGAGTCATTTCTAATTTTTCAGATTTCACTGTTTTGTACTGGAACAGTCATTGACAGAAGTTCTCAAAGTATCAATTTACTAGTTTTAGTAAAGGCACATTCAGTAGAGTAATCAAATAGAGGCACCTGATGTGCTATGATGCTATAAGGAAGATGAAGAAATTACACCCATTGAAATAACTCTCACTTTCCTTGCGAAAATTTGATGACACAAAGGAAAGAAATGACTGGATGTTTGTTTCTCTTCACCATCATTCTCCTAAACCTCCGAGAGGATTGCGACAGCAATCTAAGCATTAAAACACTGTGCACGAACTTTCTAGATCTGAGAAAAGACATGGTAAAAGTCTCACAGCAGCCAAATCAAATTAAAAACATTGAAAAGCAAATTACTGTATACCCAATAGTTCTAGCTAAGGAGGGAAAACTAATCAAAAGATGTCTCAGGCACGTGTGATTCGGTCCTTGCTACCCTCACATTTATGGGCCCTGTGGGCCATTTATGTGGGACACAGAGGCAAAAAGGAGTGAGAATTACCTAAGTTTGGTTTAAGCTGGTGGCTATAAAACTGGTGGCTATTAAACTGGTGGCCCAGTTGCTAATGTCACCAACCCCTATCCCTGATCTACCTCCTAGGAGACTGTTTCCGACTTACCAGAAGAAAAGAAGCCCAAATGATGCAGAAACCATCACAATTATTTATCTGTCAATCTATAATTCTTTTTTGTGCTTTTGCTTATAGAAATTTGAAGATTTGTCACAAAACTAGCTTATATGCGACTTTTGACTTGAGTGACTTCTTTCTCTGTCACTGAAATTTAGAGGTACCACCCAAGTTGTAAACAACAGTCAGAATTCCAGTTTCCTTGTATTTGGGTATTTCCTCACATAAAGAATATACACATGATGTCTTTGTATCATCAACTAAAAGTTAAATATATAGAATGTACCTTCTAAATTGATGTATTATATCCTTTACAAAAATTTAACAAAGTACATAAATAACATGGACTCTTTGTTTTATTTTTGATCATTAAATATTGCCTCCTCGGTCACCGTGAACTTTCACAGGAATTGGGTCACTTACAATTTGACATAGGCCAGACTGGCTTGAAATTTCTCTGCCTGACTCTGTTTTGGTCCCCGTTTCTGGTTTCCATCTCCTTGGAGCATCATCTCTGATTGTGTACTCTATTTTGCTAAATCAGAGAATGTGTATTTTTGACTTATTTTTTCTTTTGTTAGAAAGGTTTTTTTATTTTGTTTTATTTTATTTTATTTTGTTTTATTTTATTTTATTTTGTTTTGTGTTTTGTTCTATTCTATTCTATTCTATTCTATTCTACTCTACTCTACTTTACTCTACTCTACTCTACTCTACTCTACTCTACTCTACTCTACTCTACTCTACTCTACTCTACTCTACTCTATTCTATTCTATTCTATTCTATTCTATTCTATTCTATTCTATTCTATTCTATTCTATTCTATTTTATTTTTCCTTTGCCCAGGTTTCCCCTTCAGGTACCAAATTAGGCCTAATTCTAGGAGGTGAAATCTGAGGGGTTGATTAGAACTTTAAAAATATTTATAAAATTATGTTACATAAATTTATTCATAAAGAGACACTGTGAAGAGTTGTTGATAGCTGTTATAATTATTGGGTTGTTATTTTACTTAAGCTAAACAGAAGAAACTTCATCTAAATGGGAACTAATTTAAAATATCTTTTTTTTGGTCCTGCTTTTCAGAATACTCCAAATAAAGATTCTAAAGACTGAAAATCTCATCACTGCCTTTAAAGGGTATGATTTAAATATTTATTGAAGGCAGAGAGAAGTTTATATATGCAGAATTCTAGGCTCACTTAAAAATTGGTTTTTATTTCATTTGATCTTCATAATGACAAAGATATTCTGGTCTTTGCTGGAACCCAGTGAGTTGGTCAATGATACACAGCATTTCTTAGGTGGATAAATCACCTGTTTATTATAACCAAGCAATATATTAATGTGACTGACCCATAAACGATATTTCAAACACTTTTTTGGGGAGGAGAAAAATCTATGTGAATTTCAGCATTGTAGATTTTTAGTTCATGATACTGAATTCTTCTAACGTCTCCAATGGTGTTACAGATCTAAATGAGTCACCTCCCCAAATCCACATGTTAATAACCTAACCTCCAGTACCTTAGAATGTAACTGTGTTTGGAGATAGGGTCTTGACAGGTGTATTTAAGTTATAATGAATTAGATCGGACCCTAATTCAATCTGACTGGTGTCCTTAAAAGAAGAGGAGATTGGGACACACATCTTCTGTGTGAGCACAGAAGAGAGATCACTTGAGGGCGCAGAGAGAAAACAGCCATTTACGAGCCAAAAAGAGAAGCCTCAGAAAGAATCAAACTGCTAACACTTTGATCTAGGGCTTCTAACTGTGAGAAGATATATTTCTGTTTAAGCCACTCAGTTTGTGCTATTTTGCCACAGGTAGTCTTGGCAAACAAATAAACTAATCATATCAGCTGTTGATTGGTTCTATCCATACATGAGGATGTGTAGGGTTATAATCAGCGTGAAACAAATTTAGACCAAGTTGAATTTCCACACTTAGAAGGAACTAAAACATTTTGGAGTAGAAATTTTATTACTTCTAAGCAATCCATGAAAGCTTATTCAGTCATATGACAGCAATAAAGATGCTTATTTTCAGGGAAGCAAACCTCCAACTCCACATCTGTATTTTTCCTTTTATGAAGAACCAAAGTTCTTTGTTTAAAGCCGTGAATGTTTGCTGTTAGTAACACGAGTAGTCTGTAGCACTAGCTTTCCTTGTGTGTAGAATTTACTGCGTGCACACCTGGTATTGGTCAGCTTCCTGCTTAGCACTCGTATTAGCCAGAGAGTCCACTGTGTGAAGTGTCCTGGTCCAGAGTGGCTGAGAGGTACCGTCACAAGCCATCAGTGTGGCAAGTGGGCATGAAGAGGGCAGTGGTGGGCATCCAACTCCGCAGACATCCATGCATCCGCCCTTCTGTCTCCATGGTTAAGTGCTGGGTTGGAGTTTATCTGTGCTGCAAGTAAATGGCAACATTTATTTTTAGTCTCTGACTTTTATTTTGATGTAGCATATGTCTGTCTAAAGGAGAATGAAGCCCTGAAGAAGTTTCTCTGCCGCTGTCAATCATTTGCAGGTTTGGTGAGATCAAGCTCCATCTCCAGCACTTAGTTATCTAACAACACACGTGACCCTGAACTTCTGAAATGGCTCCATCTGCCAGCTAACTCTGTGCTTGTCCTGACTTTTATCTGCATACTGCAGTGTGTCGATACCATCCAGAATAGGTATGAATAAAGTATATCAAGTGTTTCTGAAACCCTTAACTACTTAACTTCCTTATAGCCATGAGAGATTTTTAATGCAAGCAACAGAGATGTGTTCTGGCTACACTAATATACAGACACACATACATGCAGTGGGGAGATCATGAGATTAAACAACCAAACCAAACCAAATCAAGCATAGCAACATCAATAACTGACTAAGGAACCAGATCCAAAAAAAAAAAAAGAAAAAAAAAGAAAAAAGAAAAAAGAAGAGAAAACAGGCAACTCCAAAGAGTCTTGATAGTAGGAATGATTCGAGTTTTGTCAGGCTTTGCTACTAAAGTTAATCAGCTTCCCAGCTTCAGTGTCTTCATCACTCTTATAAGATCCTCGTTCTAGGGACAGATTATGTTCCTGACCTGAATGGGGTCACCTGTCCACTCCTCGGCTAGAGAGGAGACAGCACCTAGAGTGACAATTTCATCCATTGGGCTCAGTGAAGCAAACCCCACTCATGACATGAAAATGAGAATGGAAATTTCAGAAGATGGCGGAGAGGTGGAGTGCCAGCTGAAAGGCAACAAACCCCACCTTGAGCTTCTCTTCCATGGGGAGTTGCATTTGCGCTTCACAGTTTGAGTCTGTGCACACTTCAGCTGGTGCGTGTCCCCTACAGTGTTTCTAGATGCTCCTTTCTAGATGCCAGCTGGCGGCTGGCCCACTCACACCATCCTATGGCCGGAAAGTGTCCTTTCGGCTGTGTTCTCTCTACAGAGAGAGGCATCAGTTGGCTGCTCTCAGGGACAACTCAGGATGCTCCACTTCAGTTTGTTTGGCCCCGTATTTGTGGCAGGCTGGTTCTAAAGTGCTTTGAGATCTTTTGGCACTATTATTGTTAATAGTCGTTATCAGAAACAAGGAACATCTTGATAGCATGAGAAAAAGAGGAACCGGCTCTGGTGGGGAGCCAAGCCGAGCAGCTGTGCGGAGCAGACACGGAGCGCGGAGCTGCCAGACGTGCTGGAGAACTGCTCCTCACTGCTGTTTAGATTTTAGCAGGATTTCCGGGGAGATGACATGACAGGGGCCCTGGGTGGTTCTCAGTGCTGGAACGTGAATCCATGAACTTGAGGGCTTTGCAAACTTTTCTCTTAGGATGATCGTGTTTGCAAATCTCCAGAGGACAGTGATGACCACTTTCTGTCCCCTGAAGGAGCATGTGTGCTCCTGTGGCAGAATATTTCAGCCTCCTTGGGTCTAGAGGCAGGAGCCCATTTGTGTCTCCTCCTTCTGCTACCCAAAGATCCAGAGAGTTGGGTATGGATGGAAGGAGGTACTCCTGGGAGTGAGAATCACCCAAAATCCCAACAAAGTGACCTTTTCTACTGTGAATTTAGACATCACAAACTCTAGTCAAAATCTTTTTAAATGACACCTCCTTATTTATTATACTGTGGTATAGTTTTTAGAGCATCTAACACTCGAAGAAGAAATGCAGTTATATGGATTGAGTGCAATGGCATGAAACAAAGCCATATCCTCAGTGTGGTGCTATTCACGGTAGCTTAACCCTCTCTGTACTGAAGAATTTGTGAATGGAACCAAGAGCTTCATGGCTGGGCTCCTGGAGATGGTGGACTCGGCAGCGGGAGGTGTTGCTGGGAGTTTCAGGTAGCACTGGTGTCACTTCCTGCCTCCATGAGATGGAACAGGAGAGAACTGAGAGCAGGGAGTCATGGGAGAAAAATCATGGAGTGCCTCCTGGGAGAGTATGCTCTTTTTTGCCCCAACCAACAGGAAAGAGCACAGGGGAGTGGAATGCAATCTGGGCACCACGACGATGCATCTAGGAGGTGTCTGAGGAGTCAGACAGTTTATAGGGCAGAGCCCTGGGCTAGCTGGAAGGACTGGGATTTTGCTCCTTGAAGCATTATCCAAGGCAAAGTTCAGGGGTGGAAATCAAGAAAAGGAAATTTCCTATTGTCTGACCCTTTCTGTGTTCCCCCCCACTGACCCCAGTGCTTGGTTGACTTTAATTACAGAGACTGTCTGATGAGATTCTCAGTTCTAAGCAAATTTGGTGTTTATTGTTTTGAGTCCAAAAGTGAGTAGGAAATCTTACTTTCTTAGAAGGGCAATATTAGTTCTTTTCTTCTCCCGCACCCAAACATCTACTTTTTGTTGGGTGAAAATTTTGATAAGGGAGAGAAACTCGTCCACCACCACTCCCCTGAAAAAACATCAGCAAAGAGGCATGCGTCTGTAATACAGAGACGTTCAAGTGATATCTAAAGGGCCGAGCCCTGAAACTATAAGGCTGTCTTTCCTCTCTAAGTTGGGAGAGCTGGAGCGCAGAATCATAGAGAGGATTTTGTCCAGAGTGATGGTGATGAGGGTGGATAGAGAAAGTGGAACGACTCTGAGGGGAAGTGTTCAAAAGAAGCCAAGAAATGTCTAATGAAAAATATTATTATATGGTGTTTCTAATTCCCATCTCTTGGTGCCATTTTCAGTGGAATCTAAATGACTTCCAATGTACTGTGTGGTTGGATCTTTTTGGAAGATGGGGTAATGAGCCGTTGGTCTCGTGTTGTTGGTGGTGATGGTGGTACTGCCTGTGTGTGTGTGTGGGTGCAAATGTGTGAGTGTGTGTGTGTGTGTGTGGGGGGGGAGGAGTGAGGAAGCCAAAGCCACTCAAAAGAGAGACATGCCACAACTGATTACACCATTTTGTCCAGCCTCTACTCTGAGCCTACCACCATGCGTATTATCTCATTTAATCCTCATAGCCATCCAATAAAGCACTCGTGTGCTTTCTGTTAAGTCTGTATCAGTAGCTTTCCTCCTCAAGAGGTTGTGAGCATCTCGCAACAGATTGTGTTTTATTTATCTTTGAATCCCTGTTGTCCATTTCGGAATCTGGCACAAAGAAGGTACTCTGAACATTTGTTCAGGGGAACCGAATAAAGATGGAGGCATGATTGAAGATGTAGACTGAGGCTAGGTTGATTGGCAGGTCAAGTTTGGATTTGGTCTTAATTGTTGGGGTGACAAGGCACGTGATAGGGTGGACCACCAACACGGAAGTTTTTTTGATCAAAGAGGTTCATTCTTTGTCTTGGCCTGGAAGCCTCCAGCAGGTAAGACTTACATTTTAAAGCTCAAGTTGACTCCGTACTATATATTTCTTGAAGATATTAGTTTTCTTGACACGTTACTTTTGATGATTGATTATAATGTCAAGGATCAGTGAAAGGTGAGCCCAAGAAGTATCTAGAAGCTAAAATTTCTCTTTGAGGTGTCTTTTGGTTTATAAAAGAGATAGATGTGACAAAGCTTATTAGAACTCTGAGGAAAGTTATTTTTAACATTGAACTTTCTACAAAAAAATATTGGTTGATGATTGATCATAAGATTATTATTTTGACCACAACAAGAAGAGAATGGCTTACTATATTTCTTTAGAGCTCCTCTCCACTGCGGTGTTTTCTTCAAGAAAACACCATTTGTTTCCTTTGCCCAATGTGGCAGGAAGAGAAGAATCACAGAAGTGCAGAAGTTCCTGCTGGAACAAGAAACACAATACCTCTCCCCAAATCTCCCGACTTCAGAGGCTGCCTACGTGGTAATTGGAGTCCATAAGCTTATTTCAGTTTTTTAAAGAAATAAACAGAAACCATGTATTTTCTTAGGACAAGACCATGCGGGCTACCTTATAAGCTTATTTACTTGTGGCAAATATTTTAGCAACTGGATGTGCTAACCCTGTTCATCTCTTGCTGATTATAAGCTCTGATTATAACAGTCATATATGTCTTTGAACAAAGAAATGAGAAGAAAATTGAAGTTATTTTATAAGTCGTTCTTGTGGTGGTAAAAATACTTTCAAATACATATTCTTCAAGAAACATGCAAATAAAAATGACCTTTGGAAAGACTTGCTGGAAAGCAATTTCATTCACTCCCCTCCCTTTCATTGATGGGGAAATTGAGGTCAGAGTATTAAGTTGGCCCCAAGCATCTCTCTCACCCTCTAGGATGTCAGATCTTGGTTGAAAATGTATCTCCCCATGTATTTTTGTTCAATATAAGGAATATATAGTCTCCAAATTTTATCCTGGGGTTCTGCCCCTTGCAGTTTGTGGGGAATCTCAGGAAGTGCAAACCCTTTATTTTCAGCACAGTAGGACAGAGATTAAGGGATACCTGTTACATGGAATTGTGACAGTGTAGTTAAGGTGAAAGCAAAAGGAAGTCCCTAAACATTCACCAGGAACCTGGTGAAATGTCCTTTAAAGAATTGTCAGCAAGTCTTTGCACAGCTTGGTGTTGCTTCTTCACCTGTCACTGTCTCACATGTCATTGTCACTGCTCTCTGCGAGCCCTACTGCTTCCTTCTGAGAACTCAGGACCTGAAACCAGAGTCTTGGCTAACACATCAGCCTGGGCAGAGCGGCCTCAAGCCACTTTTAAATGTTCTTTTAACTAGTAGTTCTCCAGTGTAATGAGAGAAAATATTATGCTTCTCAAATGAAACACATTGCTGTTATTTGGATCGAAGGAATTTACACAACCAGCCTGCATTTCAGCAAGACAGATCACATGGAAATCGCAGCTAATTCTAGAACATGGAATGCAATACGCACATTACCAGTATCTGAAGGGAAGGAATGACATGCATAAAATATGGGCCCTTTGGACAATGAAATAGAAAATGTGGAAAATCTTGAGAGTTGGATTTCAAGTTATTTGCCTCTTGTTTTCACTGAAAGAAAATCAGGGCTGAGAAGTGAAACAAAGATTTTAAAAAAGCTGAAGTAAGTGAAATACAGTGGAAATGACATCCTTGTATTTATTTATGAATTCAATTTAAATTTAATTTATTTAAAGATCAACGTAGCATCCTTTGTCAAAAGAGAGAACACGCAGAACAATGTCACCTGCAGAACCTAGTGTGCGAAACAAAAAGAGTCGTCCTCCCAGTTAGTTCATCTTAGTGACACTGCAGGCTCTGAATGTGGTATTGTCACATTTCAGCCAAGTCTTGTGACATCAATGGGTAATTTGGCCAGAGTAGGGCTTTACATCTTCTTTTCTTACTTGGCTTTTTCACTTGGGATAGGAAGTTCATTTTTCAAAATAATGGTTCAGTGCAATTAAGGAAGATTGAGGTCAGCCAGTTTCGTCTGCTCGTGGAAAGTAAGCTGAGGAGGGGGCAGGGGAGCGGGGAGTTCTCCCAGAGGTCCCGTGAAGCACCGGTCAGTGGTGATGGAAGGACCCAGTGTCCTTCCCTCCTGAGATTTGCTGTGCATTTCCGTACACGCCCCTTAAAAAGCTACAAACGGGCCTCTAGAGTCCATCTGGTCTAAGTGGAAGTCCTCTGTCTGACATTAGGGCTGGAAATATCTGCCTCAAACTGTCTTCGGGAAGGTTTTTGAGGAGACGTATGCAAATTATGTCCGACAAAGTCTTCTGAAAGTTTCCACCTCTTATCTTCTCACTTCTTCTGCCTCCGCTGTTTTTCACAAGGTCTGATTTAGAAATCTCAGAGTGAAGGAAAGCTAATATAAGAAGGTTAGCAATGGAAGCTTTTGGAATCTTTTACAGTACTATGGTTTAGTAAATTCAATGTGAAACATTACTTTTAATTTTTTTCACGTAATATGTTTATTTTCATTTTCTTTACCTCTTTATCAGGAAAAGAATGTTTCCATAATACACTTCCCCTATCATTCTGGGAATTATTTTAAAGACTCTTTCTTTTTTGCCTTGAAACTCACTGGGAGAGAACTAAAAGCATAGGTAATAATTCTTTGCTTAACTAAGGGGTTAATTTATTACTATGAGAATGACTTTGAAATCTATTTATCTGTCTATTTATCTATCCATCATCTATGTATATATGTACATATGTATCTATGTATGTATCCATTAATCATCTATCTATCTATCTATCTATCTATCATCTATCTACCTGTCTACATATCTACCTACCTACCTACCTATCTCTCTCTCTCTCTCTCTCTCTCATCCACATCCATCCATGCATCTATCTAATATATCATCTATCTACATCTCTCTCTCTCTCTCTCATCCACATCCATCCATCCATCCATCCATCCATCCATCCATCCATCTATCCATCTGTCTATCTAATCTATCATCTATCTACATCTCTCTCTCTCTCTCTCTCTCTCTCTCTCTCTCTCTCTCTCTCTCTCTCTCTCTCTCCTGCAACAGGTAAGGACTGTAATCAGGTGGCATTCTGGTAGGAATCACATGCAATCGTGTGTTTGGAATTAGCTCATTCTGTGCAGTCCTGTTGGAACTAATGCTACCATTTCCTGCAGCCTAACACCATGTTTTCAGCAACCAAGGAGGAGTCCTTGTTTGATGGGATGAGGTTTCCTGTTTTAATACCTCATCTATCTTATACCAACATATTAGAACATAAAATAACTTCTAATCCCACTCCCACTCTTCTTTCTCTTCCCCACTCCCGTCCCAAAGGCAAATCACACAGATATTCTGACTCTAAAAATAGATTTGAATGATAGTGAAAAAATATGAAATAGGCATGGCTGGTTCTTAAAAAATTTCATTAGTGTTATTGATGGACCACATTATACACTTTTAATGGGATCATTAGCCAAAGATGAGAATAATAAAATTTGAAAACTGGAACAAAGCTTTGGTATACTCATACAAATTATTTACTTTACAGATGAGGGAAATCAGACTA
The DNA here is from genome assembly GCA_004027375.1 of Macroglossus sobrinus. NCBI lineage: Eukaryota > Metazoa > Chordata > Mammalia > Chiroptera > Pteropodidae > Macroglossus > Macroglossus sobrinus. Next base: position 49,803 of record PVKZ01004871.1, read on the forward strand.
GGAGAGGTGAAGTGACTTTCTCAAAGTCACACAGTGGCAGGGCTGGGGTGACTACCTAGTCCTGGGCTCCACATGGTATCCACATGGACAAATATCCATGTGGATGTTTAAAAACCTAAATCAAGCTTTCCTACATTTCATGATGACATCACAGAGTTCTGATGATCTAGGGAGCAAAGATGTTTACGAATTTATGGATTTATGTGAAATATATTCTAGAAAAAAGCAAGGGCTCGCTTGTGATAGACTTTTGCCATCATTAATGAGCGTTTTGGGAAAAAATTCCTCAAAATTATGGCATGATGAATATCAGCCCCGAAGCTTAATATCGAAAAGCTCAGTAACTCACCAGGGACTAAAGCTGTAGCAATGTTGCCATGATGTCCTTTAATCCACTTCAGTGCTGTACGATCTAACTTTCAATTGCATTGGAAATTAGATGCCAGAGAAGGGAAGATGGAGAAGCTGACCGACTACAGAAAGCCCAGGAGAAGCCAGAGTGACGGCTGAGTGCCACACTCTTGGTGGGGCCGAGTGGGGACAAGCACGTGGTGCTCAAAGTTTATGTATCATCAGTGAGTGAGATTGTGACCTTAAAAAATATTCAGAATTATAAAAGTTATGGAACATTGTGTTTATTTACATTGATTTATGTATTTGCAGATACTAGGAACATTTCTCTGTTTTTTTTTTCCCCCTGGTGAGTTTTTAGAGTCATAGCTAAACCCAGGTCCATCTGACTTGGGCCCCTGAGTTCTTACTGCAAGAGAAAGTTGAGAAAATTATAGAACAAGTGAGAGACAAAATTAAAAATCACCTACAGAAGCATCATCTAGAGATAACTGTTTTGAACAATTTGGTATAGAGTTTCTTCATTTGTTATTTTTTCTCTTGCTTAAAAAAATTTTTTTGGCTTTCTCTGTATTGCTATCTCGATTCTTATCCTTGCTCTTATGTACTTTTTTTAAAGCCCTAGATATAAAACTAAGCTGGGAAATAGAAAAGGCTGGTGTGTGTATGTATGTATTTGGGGGTGTAGGAAGCCGGGGACCTGGAGGACAATGAGGAATCTGACAGACTGGACAGTCTTTTGAAAGCGTTGTTTTTTTGACGGTTGTATAGGCTGTGGCAGGGGAACCATTAGCGACTTCTTTCCTGACACACAGTGAGAATACAGTTTGCATCATGATGTGTTATGTACACATGCAAGCTCGCAAGCGTGCACACTCGTGCACACACACACAGAGCCAAAACAGATGTCTCGTGAAGCACTACTCACCTTCATTACATGTGGCATACTCTCCTATTTGCTCTTCTTCCCTTTCCTATCTCACTTAATTTTGTACAACGCTGATCATGACTCACAAAGCTGATATCACAGCTTAAGAAAGATGAGTTAAAAACCCCAAGTCAGGGGAAGTAGAGAAAACTAAGTGGTCAGATAGAAAGAGAGTGGTGAAACTGCATTCCCTCATCTTGTCTTTTCTAAATGGCAGGGGCCAGAATAGGCTATGTTTCTGACCTTAATGGAGATCTTATGGTGTGTTCAGTTTTGTTTTTTACTTTTCCCCCATTGAATGTGACTTTTAGTTTCAGCTCTAAGAAACAAACATAGAAACATTTTTGAGAAGGTGGGAAGAATGATACTGGGAAAATATGAGTCTAAGTTAAAATTCTGGCAGTGTGTTTGTCCGTGGCCCAAAACGTCCAGAAGCGAATCGTAAAGCCTGGAACAGGGCTGGGCTCAGACCTTCAGGGTGAGCTCTGTGAGCGAGTGACTGTTCAACTGACCCGTCCACGCTCGCCCTCTGTGACACTTCAGCTGAAGAGAAATGACACATGCATAGCATGTAGCATCAAGGGGAAAGGACAGGCTTCAAAATCACATATATAGTATAATCTAAACCATAAAAATATTTATATGAATCATTTTTCTGTTCAACTATCCAAATGCCTAAAAAAAAAGACACCAAAATGTTAAACAAAATGGGTTTCTTTGATTGACTGGATTATTTTCTTCCCAATCGTATTTTGCACTTTCCAACTTTTATAAATTCTACATGTACGACGTTTTTATAATCAGAAACAAAACATGTTTTTTTATTATTTTTTCTAATGACTTGTTAGATGCTAGTGCTTCCTTGCTTTTGTGATTTATAAAACGAGTAAATCCTCCGTGACTCTTAAAGGCATCTTTGAATGTCTCTGAGAGTCCATACAGGTAACAGGTTGAGAGGGGCTGCTCCTGTCCAGCCCTCTGCATTCATAAAAAAATGTCTCATTCCCTCAGGACCCGGCTGCCATGGTGCAGCCACGGTCCCAGGGTCCTGTGAATTAGCTTGTACCACAGCTGGAGTGGGGCCATTTCTCGGTGTGATTGGACAGCATCATTCTCACAGTTTTTCTGCTTATCTTGAGAGCGAGCACCGGAGAGGTTCTCTTTTATAACTAGAATCTACACAGCTTTGTATATGCCCGTGGCCTCAGAAACATTCCTATGACATGGTGACTGTCCCCCTGTCCCATCACCTGTTATCAGTACTAAACCCTTGCTATTACCTTCACTGATTGCTTTTAAAAACCTTGGAAATGAAGGCATTTCATTGTAATTCAACAACTCAGGTGTTTCCCACCTGTATAAATAGATTCGAAAACACAAGATAATGTTAGAGGCACATCGTTGTAAAACATGTACATTTCTCAAAGCTTTCAGAAATATCCTCTGGGAAATGTTGAATTGGAACCTAGGTGCTGTTTGGCGTGTGTGGAGGGGAGCAAGGAGGGAGAGAGAATTGCGTGGGAGGGGACGATTAACCCAGCAGTAAGGAGTAATGCAAGAAGAAAGCCTTTCCCCTTAGTCTGCCTTCTTTTACTCTTCTGTAACTTCAAGGTCACCTCGTATCTCAGGTCAGGTTCTCTGGTGGACAAACTCCGAAGCCGAGACTTGTGTGCAGGAGGTTTATTGGGGCGTTCTCTAGGGCGCTGCACCTGGCAGGGGCGGAAGCAGGCCTGGGCCAGGGAAGGGGCCAAATGGCAACGGTATTGTCACAGCACCTTAGGTGACCTGGACGGAGCTCTGGAGGTGGGGTGGCTCTTCATGGGTGCTCTTCACTGAGACAAGCCTTTGTAGCCCTGCATCAACTAGTCACCATATGGGGACTGTCCCCAGGGAAGACAAGTCAGCTTCCTTCAGCCAAGGGAAGAGCTCGGGGTGGGAGTCGGTTGTAAGCTGTCAAGAATCAACACCCACAGCATGGAGATGTCTGTGTTCACAGCATCTGCCACAGTCCACCCCTTTAGCAAGGCCACCCCACTGGGGACTGTGCCTCTGGGTTTCCAATCGGTCTCTTTCCCTGAAGGAGCTTAGCTGCAGTCAAGGCTCAAATGATGATACTCTCCATCCCCCTCTCTCCCACCTGTTCTAGAGTCCACGCAGCCTGGGCTGACGACTCCGCTGGTCTTAGTGGCTCACTTGGTGAGAGGACCCAGACTCTCATACCTGAGAGAATCTCAAATCTTGAGATTCTCAAGATCACCACATCCTCCTCAGGCCATGGCTGCTGCCTTTCTGTGTTTCCTGTTAAAACTGGGCAGAAGAGTTCTAATGGACACCACAGTGTATTACGCAGGTGTCACAATGTGTCCCTCTCTGCCCCCAGGAGCAGGAGTAGCTCGCAGTCCTCTTAACGATGCAAGTTTGTCATTTCTGTAGCAGAGAAAATTCTTCCCTGAGAGCGGATCTCGTGGCACGTGGAATCATAAGTAATTGGGTAATTGCTATTCCTTACATTAAAACAAAACAAAAAACAAACAAAAAAACCAAAACTCTTTTGAGGTCTAATTTACACAGAATTAAATGCATGTGTCTTTCGTGTAGTTTGATGAGTTTTGACTCATCACCGCCACAATCAAGAAACAGAATATATATATATATATCTCATGCCAGACAGTTCCCTCATATGCATTTGATTTCAATTACTGCCCGCTCCCCACCCTCAACACGATGAAACTGCTCATCTTCTTTCCATCACTATATGTCTATAGAGAAGCTTTGCTTTTCTGGAATTTAGCATTCACAGAATTATAGAACATGTAGTATTTTGTGTCTGGCTTCTTTCTCTCAGCAGAATGTTCTCAAGATCCATCCATGTCGTTGTCTGTCCCAGTAGTTTGTTCTCTGATGCTGCTGAAAAGTATTCCTTTCACAATGTGTTTAATCGTTTATCTGTTGATTGATATTTGGGTCATTTCCAGTTTGGCCTGTGATACAGAAAGTGCCATGAACGCTTGGGTACACGTCTTTGTGTGGACATATGTCCTCATTTGTCTTGGGTATGTACCTAGGAGTAGAATCTCTGGGTCATGTAATAAGTGTATGTTCAACTTTATAAGAAAGTGACAAACCTTTTTCTGAGATGGTTGTGCTAGTTTATACCCCAAGGAGCAGTGTGGGAATCCCAGTTGTCTCACTCTTTTTTTTCCTTATATTCTTAAAGTAGAAGCTTAGATATTTGAATATAGATATCTTTTCTTTTCTAAATATAAGCATTTAAAACCATAAATTACTCTCTAAACGCTACATGAGCTACAGGGAACAGTTTTGGTAGACTGATGTCTATTATTATTTAATTAACATATTTTAAAATTTCCTTGGTGATTTCTTCTTTGATCCATGAGTAATTTAATGATCCATGGGTTATATAACAATGTGTTGTTCAATTTATAAATAATTATAAATTTTCTAGGCATTTCTCTGTTGTTGATTTCTTAGTTAATTCTGATGTGGTCAAAACATATTCTGTATGATTTCAATTTTCTTTTTCTATTTTATTGTTTTTCTTTTACTATTTATTTACTTTCCAAATAGAATTGAACTTCAACATTATTTTATATTAGTCTCAGGTGTACAGCATGGTGGTCAAACATTTACATAATTTACAAAGTGATTTCCTTGATTAGTCTAGCACCCACCTGGCACCGTACACAGTTATTACAATATTATTGATGATATTCCCTGTGCTGTACTTTACATCCCTGTGACTATTCTGTAATCACCAATCGAATTTCTTACTCTCATCACCTTTTTACCCAAATATCCACAGCCCCCCACCTACCCCAATCTGGCAACCACCAGCTTGTTCCCTGCAACTATGAGACGGTTTCTGTTTTGTTTGTTCATTTATATTGTTCTTTAGATTACACATGTAAGTGAAATCACACGGTATTTGTTTTTCTCTGCCTGACTTACTTCACTGAGCATAACAACCCTTAGGTCCATCCATGATGTTGTAAATGGTAAGATTTCATTCTTTGTATGGCAGAGTAATATTCCATTGTCCACACTTCTCTTGGCTCAGAGGGGTCACTGAATGTGGGAATTCAAGATTCCTAAGGGCATCGGTCTGTGTTCCCAGCTCAAGCCTCAGAGTCTCACTCCTTCCCCTCAGGGTCCTGAACTTGACCCAGCAGTTTCTGGAGAGGAAAATTCAATCTTCACTGGAGGTCTGGTCTGCATAGGACTCACTCCAGGGCTGATGCCCAGCTCTCTCCATCACGTGAGTCTCTCTGTGTGCTGGGGAGGAGGCCCCTGGCGTTCTCACCTTGCTGTAGTCGCCAGCTGAGTGGCTTTCTCTTTCTTCAGTGCATCCACAGCACTCAGCAGTAGCCCTCTGATTCCATAATCCTTGTAATGACTATTTTCCCTAACCCTCTCTAAGCCCAAGACACTGCACCCATCAGCGCATTCCCTTCTGTTTGTAGCCCATTTCAGTTCATTGCCAGCGGGTTTTAAAAATTGCCCTGTTACAGCATTCCAGAATGATCATGGGTACCCTGTCTACTGCCCTGCCTGCCACCCAGTGGGTGGTCTGGCTCCCAAATTCCCACTCGAGAATCTGAAAGAAGGTCAGGGAAGCAGGTTTGGACAAGAAGAGAAGGTGAACTGTGAGGTGGCTGCAACCAAAGCTTTGGCCGATCCAGTAGGGAGCCTTGAGCTATGGTGGCCCTGGCAAGTGGCCCCCCTTTGAGGCATTTGCATCTCACATGGACCAAGGATTGGAAATGGGCTGTCTCCAGGGAGAGGGCATAACCTCGAGCAAGTCAGCTCCCTTTGGCCGAAGGCAATGCTGAGAGAGGGTTTTGTGTTGAAATGAGCTCAGATGGAGACGTGAGAGGTGGGAAGAGAGCATAAGGCATGGTGAGGATGCATTTGGGTCATGTTGCTAAGCCCCTAGTCAGGACTAGGAGGGCAACAAGGACTCTCTGAAACCAACCCGCGAAGAACATGAGTAGTGCAGAGATGCGCCTGTCTGGACTCAGTGGGTGAAAGCAGACACAAGCACCACCCTCCATTCTGGTCTCTCTTCCCCCGGCTCTAGTTAGAACAGGAGCTGTATTCATCCATCCAAAAGAATGGGCAGTATGATGTTTACAAAGACAGTAACTCAGAGAGAATGAGAAAGGTTGCAGAAGCGTGGATAACCTCTCGTGCGTTGCAAATTGTGCTAGAAAAACACCTACCTTGATCTTATACACCTGAAGCACTGCTCACACCTCCTCTTCCTTTCCAAAAGACTTACTTGAAAACCGAGCAGGCATGCGTTGGAAGCAGAGGTGGGCATGGGGGAAGCGGGAGTGAAACCACAAAAGGGAAATAAGTGTGTTCATGTTAAACTTCATTTTGGTGCCAACTCTGATGAACTATGCATTAGGCAATCTTGAGAGGGATGTGAGAGTTAGTGAGAAAGATCAACATTTAGCAATGTTTTTCCGATCAGTTACCTAGCAACACCTAACAGGCTACCCCAAAACTTAGAGATTCAAAAACAACCATGTTATTTGCTCATTATTCTGTGGGTTAGTAATTCGAGTTGGTTTCAGCTGAGTGGCTCTTCTGCTGGTCTCCTCTAGGGTTCCCAGGTGGCTGCCATCCTCTAGTCATGTGACTGAGCTGAGTATTCTAAGGTGAGCTCACTCCCTTGCTACCTGTCAGCTGGGCCTTCCTCAACATGGTCTTTATCTCAATCAGGGAGCCTAGTCTAGCTTCTTCCTGTGGTGGTCTCAGGTTCCAGTAAGGTGCAAGGTGGAAGATGCAAGGTCATTTATGGCCTAAACTTAGAACTTAACGCAATGTCACAAGTGTTTCATTGGATTGATTGTAGCAAGTCACACATCTATTAAAACATGTCAAGCAAAGGACGTGACTGCTCTTGATCCCGGAGCTGGACCCAGGTAATAGGAGGCCCTTCACCCACTCCTGTGTCTTTGGATGTGCACTCTGCCCATCATTCCCACAATGGAGCTATTTCCAAAGACTCAGCCTTGAGAGATCAATGTGCTTTTGAGACCACCTGGACCAAATACATGACTGAACCTAGTTAAGGCCTCTACATACACTGTTAAGATTCTGGCAGGTGGGTGCAGAGATCTCCTTGTCCTGCTTGAGATAAGCCTCATATGTAAGTTCCCTTGCTTATTACACCTGTCACCTACCCATCTGGAGTGGTGGTCTGCCTCTCTCTTCCATCTTTCCTTTTCTTCTCTGTTTGGAGGCCAGTTTACAAACCAACAATGTCCAGCACAGATTTAAACGGTGCAGATAAAATCTATTCATGATGAGAGAAGTAAGCAAGGGCACGACCTCTGGGGAAGGGGGCCATCTTTGAAATTAAGTCACTGCATTTCCAGGGTTGGTGAGGACTTGAGCAAGTTTTGAGTAGGAGAATGATGATACATATATCTCCTAGGCATTAATCAGTCCTGTGCCATTTGCCTTTTAACCAAGTTTGCAGATGAACTGCGAAGGTTTCATTTTAAGGGGGTAAAGGGCAATCTTAATACCTAATAAACACCTATCACTGTGTAGGGACAAGAACCAGTGGCTCTGTCACTACAGAAAGGTTTCAATGGTTTGATGAATTTTCAGACTTTTGTATATTGCTTATCTGTAGCTGTTTTGGTGGTTTTAAAACAAGGTTACTGATACCATAAGAAGGGCTTTCCAATGCTTGTTCTGCTAAATATACAACCATAATAAATGTTGCTGGTCATTTGATTAGACTAGAAAGGTGAACAATCTTAAATAGGGCTTATCACTTTAGCCTGAGAAACTAAATCAAATAATTGAAATCCACAAATATTCCAAACGGAAATGACTCAACCACAAGAAACATGGACCATTTTGTGAGACTTTGATCATTTCAATAATAAAAAGGGGGAGAAAAGTAACAGGATGAAAACTAATGCTTTCTGTATACCTATAGGTGATGAGCATGTTACACACTCATTCCCGCCTCCCGATAATTCCAAGTAGTAAGTAAAATTATCGCTCCTTTTTACAGATGAAAAATCTGTGGGTCTGAAAGCAAACGGCTGGCCGAAAGTCATCGCGAGATAGTTCGAAGTCTAGGATTCCACCTGCGTCTCCCCCTTGTCCTAGCTCCCTATCAATTTTTATTGAGATGAATACATATTTTTTACATGTATTCAATTTATGCACATTTTAGTCTACTTTTAAAAATCTATAATTGCACCCTAAGCAGTTTTTCAACTGCGACAGAACTTCACAATTATCCTCCTTAATAGCTGCATACTATTGAACATTTCTTTGATATGTTGGGCCATGATTTAATTCACCATTCTCCTGATTTAGGCTTTGAGGACTCAGACTCCTAAACTAGATTTAATCTGCCTTACGGAAATTTATAGGGATGGTTATCATTTTTTTTCTGGGACAAAACATTATTTTTATAACTCATCTGGGCCCTGTCAATCCTTTTGATTTTTATTTTGTGTCGTTTACCTTGAAATGGTATTTATTAAGATAAGGCTTGCTTCGATGATTATGGGGGATTAAGTAGATGAAATTTCACACATATTTATGTGCCTGATATTTCTATTCATTGCATCCCGACATCCTCCTGGTTACTTCGAGAATGATTCCTTGCTCAGAACTAACCTGTTTTGTATGTGGAGCAGTACCTTCAGACATACAGGTAGGGCAAGGTGGTGGTCACAGAATGGGGAGAGATCAGAATGCACATCCCGCCTCCAGCCAGTAGATGTCTCTGTTTCACTCACCCTCTATTGCAGGAGCCTCCTGAATGGGAAAGCTTGGGAGCAAAATTGAGTGGGAGATTGTCCCATCCCTTTTGTCACCTTCCATGGGCCTCCACCTCCACTGTCACTGCCCCGCCAACACTGCCCCGTTTCCGTGGCACTAAGGTAATTGAAGCAGGAGTGTCATGTGAGTTTAAACACTTTCTCCAATCTGTTTGCAGTAGGGCCGGTGACTACTGAAGCAGTCTCTACAGAGCTGAGGACTTTTCTCTTTAAATAGCACCGTACTCCCAACTAAACGCCGTATTACTGAGTCATAACAATTAATTACACTTGGAGGTGAGAAGACAGGATTTAACGCTCTAATGTGATGTGATTTTAGGCTGTTATCTCATCCCACTGCTATTTAAAACAGAATCACTTTTCCGCGGAGGCATCTGCAGCTAAGGAGGGTTTCAAAGACAAGTGAATATTCCTGTTTTAGCTTCCTGAGAGGTTTAATATGCACATTTGGATTTTCCAGATTTTCGTTATGAAATCATCTTTTTTTTTTTTTCCCTGCTTTGGGATTTGATAAAAGAGAACTAGGAGGCCGAGAAGGTACATTATTACTCTCATCGGGAATTTTCTAGGTGTGGGAGGTGTGCAGCATGAGTTATCAGAAAAGCAAAAAATATCTTAAAACAGAGACCACATGACCAAGCCTCTGAGATGTGTTTCCACGGAGGGCTGACACACCAACACCTCATCGCACGAGATTTACTGCTAGGTCTAGAGCAAGTGGCGGGGCCTGGGGAAGGAGCTGAGAAAGTGAGTACTCATGATCTCCCAGGCGTGGGGGAGGAGGGTTTAGGGGCACTAGAGGTGGGGAGACCTGCGGTCATCTGGGGAGACAGAGACCAGCCTCTCAGAAGCATTTCTGTGGCATTGCCAGAGACTCCCAGGGCCCTGGGGATCCTGGGCCTGGGTGGGTGGGTCAGGAACGAGCTGCCTGGGCTAGAGCCCTGGGTTTGAATTGCATCTGGGTGACTCCTTCTGGGTGACTCCATGGTTCTTGTGCCACCCCCCCCACCCCCAGCCTTAGGAAATAGGGATTGTGTCCCCCAGAGAGCTTCTGGGAGGAGTTGATGCACTTAGCGCTGGATTCTGGTTTGCTTTGCTCCCATCTCTGGGAATCACTCCACCTACACACCATCATGGACAGATCCTTCTGGAGGGCAGGTGTTCATTTTGACAAGGCGCAGGCCGTGCAGATGTCCCAGCGTAGTGTGTGGTCAGGACCCTTCTCCCGTCAGCCCCAAGGCCCAGGGCCCCACCCCTTATGGGTTGTGGCTCCTACGTGCAAGGTGTTCTCCTTCCCCTCCCCCACACTCTTCACCAGCCCCCAAGAAGCAGCTTGGGCATTGCTATCCTGCCACCTTTCCCCTACCTCCAGCCCTCCAGATGGCTGCTCTTTTTCCAGGCAGTTTCCCTGGTCAGAGCAGTTGGAGATACGTGACATCGGAGCGTGTGCCCTGTGAGCCACTCACGGTGTGACCTGAACAGTGACCTAAACTCCACAAGCCTTGTTTGTTCTATATCTGCAGATGGGAATATTAATACTTATCTTGCTCAGCTGTCAAACCCCTCCCCGGGAGCTCTGGGTGGCCCTTGGCTTATCTCTGGGTTCTCAGAGCCTCTTGCAGCGCCTGGCAGAGCACAGGGATGAAGCACCAGGGACCCCGCGTTGTCCTCCTCATGCACCCACAGGCGCCCCGTCTCTGCCACCATATCACTCTGCACCAGGCCCATCCTTCTGATCTTCCAGACGTTCCCAGAGCTCTCGTCCCTGCTTCTCCGCTATCAGCCTGACTCATTTTCTTCCCAACGCTTATTACCTACCCCCTGAGCTAACACTGGGTCCTGTGTTTTCTTGGTTGTTGACTGTCTCCCTAACTAGAATGCAAGGTCAGGGCAGGAGGGACATTGTCCCATCTTCCATCCTAAGCCCCTCTATCCTCAGAACCCTAAAAGGTGCTCAGCGAGCTGTGCTGGCAGAATGAATGAAAGTTTGCCACCCAGCAAGTGCCAGGCAAAAGTCCCGGGCGACTCAGCGATCCCTGCTGGCCAGAAGCCTGGGACACCCCCAGATCCCCTCCCCCCGCGAGGGGGAGGGGGTTACGGGGTCTTTCTTTGCGAAGCTCAACTCTGCAGGCCCTTCCTTGCTGGGTCAGTGTGTTCCATCTCCCAGACCCCATCCCACCCAGGGTTCCTGCGGGGAGCAGGGCCGGGGTTCTGGCCGGGGTGCTGCGCACACCCCCACCCCAGCCCCGCAGCGCGGGGGTGCGGGCTGCCGCGAGGGCGCCCGCCCCGGGCATGCTCAGAGCGCAGGTCCGGGAGCAGCAGCGGCAGCGGAGGAGGTGGGGGGAGGGGGAGGGAGCGGTCGCCGCCGCCACCGCCACCTCCGTGCGCTCGCGGCCCGGGCGGAGCTGCGCAGTCCGCTCGCAGCTGCGCCAGGACCGGCGACAGGCGGCGCGGCCGAGCCCACAAGTTGCCGGCAGCCGAGCGCGGCGCCGCCTCCTCCTGCGCGCAGCCCCTCGCGCCTCCCCCGGCGGCAGTGGCCGGCTCCGGGACGCTCATCACCCCGCGGACACCCACCCCAGATGTAAAGCGGGGCCACAGCACCCCCTCACCCCCAGGCGCAGTCCACCGAGTCTCCTAGCTGTCTCCCCTGCCAGATCCAGCGGCTGGAAGATGTGGCAGCCGGCCACAGAGCGTCTGCAGGTAAGGGGCACCCCGGCGCCCCGGGAGCCAGCCTGGAGGAGGAGGTTCCCCGGGGCCGAAGGAGCCGAGGGGGCGCCTCTGCCCACTTGCAGGGATTTATCCAAAAAAGCGATTCTGTAAGGCGCACAGATAGGAGCGTGATGTAGGCGGCTTAACCCAGCGCCGGGCGCCTGGCCGGGGGCTAGAGGGTGACAAAATCGACGAAGGCGTCGCTTGAGGCGTCACAACTTTTGGTTTGGGGGTGCTTGTTGTGCGTGTTGGAATATATAAGATTGGACTTTCTGACCAGCAATTTTTAGATCGCATTCCACTGACACAGTTTTACTGGTCTGGGGTTAGGGTTTCTGCATCCAGATTTTTTTTTTTTTTTTTTTTTGCTTTTTTGTCTCCAGGAAAAGACAGAACAAATGATTTGTGAAAGCATCCATTTGCCAATGATTTGGAAATGTCAAGCTTGGCTTGGCTTGCTCGTGGTATGCTACTTATTTTATTTTTCCGATTCACTCTCCCTGCAGCTCCCCTGAACCTAAGTGCCCCCAGATGTTTGACCGTCGAAAGTTAAGCTCAGGCAGGAATGATTGTGTCCTGCGTCGTCCATCCAAGTTTTTCACGTGCTGCCTGCTGAAATCCCTTTCGTGGAAATGCTGAAGCCATGGGCTTGGGAAGGGGGTTCAAAGGGAGAAAGAGGGGACACTTGGGGACCCTGGAATCGGCCTTTTGCCTGCCTCTGTTCTCAGAGGGCAGGGTGGCTGCTCTGCCCGATAACAGCCGCTGAATGCCACAGTTAGACATTCGGCAGGCTCCTGGGCTATAGTGTTCAGTAGTAAACTTTGAAGAAGTGTTTAAGTGGTAGAAGACAGCACAGTTGGAGGCTGAGTGCCCTGAAGGGGCAGGAGCCTGAAGGCCAGGAGATTTCTCAATGAGAACCGAAAGCTCCAGGCTGTCCATCAGATGCGGGGAGAAGCTAACCTGTGAGTTCTCATGCTCGGGATGAAGCTGCTTAGGGCATTGCGTTTAGCAGAGGCAAATGACCCCAGCCCCCTGTCCACACGTCTCCTTCTCCAGGCCTTGGGTTTGTGAGAAGTGGGTTCACATTAACAGAACCCTCAGACCAATCTGCCAGGGTCTCAAGCAGACTAAATGAGGAAAGAGACCTTTAGCCTCGGAGACAGGGTGTGGGGTGAGTCGCCTCTCACCACATCCTTATGTTACTCAGAGAATATGGACATCGGGCTCTGGATGACTGACTGGCCAAAGGTGATGCACGTGGGTTTCGTTTGGCAGTGGCACCGGGTTATCGGCTGTGCATTTGAATCCCCCCTTCAGTGTGGGGCATGGATTCTTTGCTAAGGGAGGTGGTGGCCCGGGTGGAGGGATGCAGGGTCCCCATCCATCCAGGAAGGCAGCTCCTGGAAGTCCTTAGAGAGCTGAGGCCCGAGTTCCTTAAGGTGGCCCTTGTGGCCTGGTGACCTGTGCCTTGGCAGACTTTGTGGATTTGGTCTCTTAAGTTATTTCTGCCGGCCTGTTCCCTCCAGGGACACCTGCGTGACCCTTGGCAGGAAAGTGCTCCAGCTTGTGTCCCACGTGGCGATCGTTCTTTGCTAGAAAGGTCCTCCCAGCTCTTCTGTGAAATGTATTCACGTGCATCTGGCAAGAGTCTGGTTTATTGCGGTTCGTGTTCGCGAGGCGTTTATTGCGTCTCGAGGCGTCCCGTTGAAAGAGCCCAGGTTTGGCTTCTGAAAGCTCAGGTGAGCGTGGCTTATCAGGGAATCAGATCAAGTCAGTGTTGGGAGGGGCTTCTCCACTCGGGCTCAGGCTCCTGCTCCCCAAGTTTCAATTAGCGAACAGGCCCCGTGCTCTTTTCAAAGTGCCTCTCAAGCCTTGCGATTATCAAAGTGAGCCGAATGGAGAGAAAATTTCACATTCGTGGCTTTTCCCAAAGGGCCGCTTGAAGCTTCTTTCAAATACACACGCTTTGTAAGCTTTTTTTTTTTTGCCCTGGGGGAGGGAGTTGCCGAATGTGAGGCGATGAGTGAGCTGCTTATAATAATATTTCATTTACATTCCTTGTGGTTGTCTTTGTCACGGTCTCTGCCGTCTGGGACTTTTCTCTTCCTCTCTTTTTTTTTTTTTTTTTTTTCCCACATCGGAACATCGGTTTCCGAGTCCTCACTGAACGGGGCCCAAATTCTGTGGCCGTGGACGTGGGGATGGAAATCGTGTTCGATGGGGCGGGGGGGGGGGAATCCATGAGCCCCACCCTCCTTACACCCACCTCTCTGACCTTCTCATGCAATCTCATTAACTTTTCTTCCTCATTAATTTTTAATGCAAACATTCTAATTTAGATGAAGGAAATGCTCTATGGACGCTTTCCCCGAGATTTCTGTTAGGACTAAAGAGTCAATTTATTGTACAAATACCTGGAGACTCATTGGGGTGGGAAGAATGGGAATGGCATCTCTTCTTAGCTGAACGGAGGAGCCGATGTTACATGACGCCCATTCAGAGGGTCCGTGGCTCCGCAGCGTGTGGCAGAACTTTGCCGACGCCAGTCACCCTGCGACTCATTTGAGTCGAGCAGACGGCATCTTTGCTCCTATTGTAGGATCGTGTCCGTACCTACTTCTTTGCCCAACAAAACGATGCTGATGGTTTCTGATGTGAGGTTTTGCTGTTTGACCCAGATCCAATGTAGGCGAAGCAACCCGTCGCCCCGAGCCGGCCTGAGCCGAGGGCTTTCTCATTCAGACACACAAACGGCAGCAAGTTCATCTGCTCCCTTGAATGTTAAAACTTGCGTTGCGACCGAGCCCTCCTCGCCGAGAGCTTCTGCCGTGAAAAATATGACGGGATCAAAAGGGATGCGAAGGTTTACACTTCCACTCCAGATTTTTAGAATGAATCCATCTGAATTCTTTATGCCTTCTCCACTGAGGAGCGGACCGTTTTTTTTCTTGGAAGGACTTGGGGGAAGTTTTATACATTTTTTTAAGGAGGCAGATTTGAAACAGAGGCGTAAAGGGGACTTTTCAGTAGGAAAAGGCTAAGTATTTACTTATTTATTTATTCATGCATTGATTTGTTTGTTTGTTTATTTAAGTAGAGATGATTTATTTAATCTCGAGTACATTTGGCCTCGAGATTTAAAATTTGAATGGATTTCCTGATTGCCTTAATTAGTGGGCCGGGCGGATTCATTAGAAGTGACAGAGTCACCCACGCCAGCACACGGCCTCCCTTAGACTCAGGACATTTTATGGCCCTGAGTGTGTCTTCTGTGAGCTGCCAGGTACATTTTCCCAGAAGGAAGTCGGGGATGGGGGAGAACTGGAGAGGGATGGGTGGAGACTGAGTACAAAACGAAGGGGGCCAGCACCTCCTTGCCCCCTGACGTGGATGGGACGGGAAGAACGTGTGGGAAACGAGTTCTAGCAAATTCTAATTGGGGATCTATGTGCAATCATCTTCTCAGGAGGCATTCCATAAAGGTTCCAGCTTAAGCGTTTCCCTGTCTCCCCTGAGATGAAACTTTGTCCACATCACGTCCCCACGATGCAGAACTAGGCTGTGGCTTCTCAGCCTGGGGCCGCTGGCTTGTCACGCTCATTTCGGCCAGTGGCTGTGCTTGAGCACTTCTGTAAGAGAAAAAGAGAAAGTAGAAGGAGGAAACCAGAGTCTAAAGAACTTTTCTTTTGCTTTTGACTGCTAAAAAGTTTGACGTCTTTAACTAAAAAATATTTGGAGATTTTTTTTTTAGGAAGACACAGCCTTTCTTCCCCCAGGATTTTCTGTCCCTTCTCTTCCTTGTCATACCTGGTAGATCTCACCTTGGCTTGGAGTGTGGATTGTTCTAGACTTATTTCTCTGTTATTACACCACCTCCACTTTTCCCCTTGGGAGTGAGACAGAAGAACCCTGTAAAACGTCAGCTGGAGACCTGGACCAGAGAGAAAACCTGGGTGCATGTGACACATTTCTAGGCAGACCGATCTGTCAGAAGGAACACAGAGCAAAAAAGATGATGACAAAAGCCCGCTTTTGTGGAGTCGGTGCCGTGCGTGTGGCACTGAGCTGAGGAATTTCATTTGAATTTATCCAGCTCCTTTACCTGCCATCACCACTTGTATCCCCATTTTAGAGATAAAGAAACGGAAGGCTGGAGAATTCCAATGATTTGGCCAGGGCTGGACAGCGAGAAATGAACTCAGCTGGAATCTGAACCAGGCTGTTTGACTCCAAGTTGATTTCTGAACCGCTTCTCTGTAGGCCAGAAGGATGGGACAAAAGAGGATGCTTGCAGGGCTGTTGTCGTTAATAAGTATAATCCGAACAGTGGTGGTCTCGCTGGCTTGGAGAGCCCACTCTTATACTCTCGTTGAAGCTGTACGGGGGCCTAACTCTCTGTAGGAAGCAAGCTGCCATGTCATTCTTAAGCTGAAACTCCCAAGCACCATTTAAGACTGGCGTTTGTTCAAACTAGAGACCTTGAAAGCTGGTCATCAAGCCCGATCATCTCTGCAGCCACTCCACGGTTAGACCAAGAATGGCAGGGGTGGCGTGGGCTGGGAAGGAGGAGGAAGCTGGGGCATTTAGGAGCAGTTGCTTAGGAATAATAAGTACTCGTGCAGAGGTATAAGATTCTTGCTCAGTCTGTCCTGGATTTTGCTGCTTGTTTCACCTCTCAAAGTCTAGTCAGCGCAAAGTGCCAGGTCTTATCACTAAAAGAGGCCTGGAGTTAGCGTGCATGTGAGGTCTCTCAGGAGGAAAATTCCAGCGTACATCAGTGGGTCTTTCTTCGAGTTTGTCAGCAAAATCTCAACCAAGTGACGTGCAAAATGCTAACCTTGGAAGTAACTTTCTGAGCGTTGGTTACCCAGTGCCTGATGGGGCTGTTTCATGCTGACTGCTGGGTTATCTTGGGGTGTTAGGCAACTTTTGCATTTTGTCTCAAGCTTCAGATTCGCTCTCTCCTCCCCCTTCCCTCGGCACTGACTCCAATCCACCATGTGAATCAGTCCTATAAACTGGATCCTGGAAGGGTCAGTCCTGGACAGCCCCAAGGCTACTGGAGCCACAGGGCTGTTTGACTCCTCGAATAGCAGCAGTGTAGGGACTCGTTAGCGGTCAGCAAATAAAACTCGTCCAGAAGCGCTCAATGACGATAGTGTGCTTCGCTCAGCCCCCTTGGGCACACATCTAAACGGAGGCTTTGTTTGAGTAGAGCAAGAAGAAATCGTAGCGATGTTTGTCCACAGACCTCCTTAGAGATCTGGTGGAATGAGTTCCTATCATTTTATGTTAACTTAAAAAAAAAAAAGTTTCGATCCCAATTTAGCTGCTAACCAGTGATAGAACATCAGTGTATTCACCAGGTCCAAGCCCGCAGGCCAAGACTGGACAAGGATGGGACCAGGGATGAGGCACAGACTTGCTTTGTGCCTGTGGCATATTTTGGTGCTGCCAAGGTCTCAGCGTGCTCCCTCACTTCATGCTGATGGCACTGGGGTCACTCATCTTTCCGAGGTCCCTTCCTCATGCCTGATGGCCCAGGCCTCCTCCTTCTTCCCTTGTCTGTGGTAATTGAGGTCTTATTTTGATAAGGGAAGTTACTGTAGTGAGAAAAATGCCACTTCCTGTCCCTCGTCGAAGCCGCTGCACTGTATTAGTTGGGTCTTTTAACACTTGCACCTTCGGCATTCTTAACTGACATGGCTACTAAGGGACTAAAATTCAGATTTGAACTCTGGTCTCCATGTCCTACTTGTTGT